>AWWV01010035.1:0-58483 GCA_001974805.1 Corchorus capsularis | reverse complement strand
AATGGCTTGATTGGAACCAGCCAATGGTCATCCTTTTCCTCCAATTTCGATGACGAACCTGCAACAACAAGTGCCGGTGCGTTCAGCCCCACAACAGATTAGGCACACTCCTTCAACTCGTGCTTCATCTAGCACATGCCAGTGAAAGGGTGGCAGTATTACCAGAACTACTTGGCAAACTAAATTGGTAAGTAATATTTCCTTGTTTAATACATAAGCCTATATATGTTCAGCACATCCACTTGAATTTCTTATATTGAGTCTTATTCCTTCTTAATTAATATTATTTGTAGACTGCTAAAAATGGGGAGGTACCAGAACCTGATTTCCTCTTTCTGACCACCTTTGGAAAAGGATGGAGTCCTACCTAAGGGACGTGCACAAGATATAGTTGTAAGATACATTAATTTGCCTTTCTATTTTTTATATTTCTCCAATTTTGTTTGTTTAACCAGCTAGAAGAATGTCAGTTTGGCTAGTTAAAGTGATTGTTTAAAGTGAATCTGTTTTTTATACATGTCATTGTTTCTGAATATTTAAGTGATTGTTGCGCATGTCTGAAATGTGTTGGGATGTTAACCAGCTGGAATGTTTTTATTATATTTGAAGAGTTAAGTGGTTGTAGATGGTTATATTGTGTTTGTTTAACCACCAGCTAGAATGTTTTCTTTGTTTTTGAAGATTTAAGTGGTTGTATTGTGCATGGTTGTATGTTATTTTTTCTCTGAACTTGACCATGTCTTTTGATTTCGATGTTGGGAATTATGATGGCTAGGTTATGTGATTTAAATGATTTTTTTTATGCTTAGTTGTTCTTTTTGTTAGGATGAGTATCGGAAGGCCCTTGCGGCAGCTATCAGTGCTGCAGGTGATGACTTAGAAGCACAAGCTCGTATTGACCGAAATGAAATTTGGGATAGTGTAGCAGTAGACTCCAATGGCCGAACAGTTGGCATGGGCAACTTAGTTCACTCGACTCATCGAGGTCATCTTAATCCCCTTGCAAAACAAAACATACAATTGTTGACAAGGGTTGGCGAGTTGGAGAAGAGGGGATCAAAGCAAGCTAAAGACAATCGGAAACTTAAGAAGCGGCTGTCAAATATGGAGGCAAATCAGAAGTTATTCCTGGAGGCTGTACAAGCAACGTTGTTAGCCCATGGGATTCCTATTCCCAAGTTGCCTCCACTGGCTGAGTTCACGGATGGTGCCACTCAGTCTCGTCAAGCTTCGGAGCAGTAGTCTTAGCATCATCCTAATCCCGATGTTGATATGGACGATGAGTATGGTAATAGTGGCAGTGAAGATGAAGTTGATGATGACAATCATGATGATCTAATGGATGATTAGACAAGTATATACATGTTGATGTTTTTGTTCTCTTTTTTAATATCCCCAATGTTATAGCTAAGTATATTTTGTTATGCTGCCTTTGAATTGTTCTTGAATATCCCCAATGCGGATTCTAAGTATATATATTGCTCTTTCTGGGGACAAATATAACTTTACTTTTGTTAACATTATCTTATTGATTATTAATATTAATATAATTTAAGTTAAAAATTTCAGTTTTATCATTGGTATTTGCTGAGAATTACAGTTTTATAATATACTATTAGATTTTTTATGTATAATTTATTAAATTTAAATATTTATTATAATTACATTTGACATATTTAACAAATAAAGGAAAAACAAAATCTTGTTTCCAAAAAGGTTTCAGATTTTGTGTCAAAATCTGTTTCAAACAAAACTAGAGACAGTATTAGAGATAGAAATGGCAAATCATGTAACTAAGTTATTAGTCTAAATAAATGTCTCTAAGACTGTCTGCTTTCCAGAGACAGATTTTGCTTATGTCTCAACGTATAAACGTCTCTAAGACCGTGTCTCCATTCAGAGACAGTTTGGTTATGTCTCTATCGATAAACGTCTCTAAAACTGTGTCTTCCATCCAGAGATAGATAACTTGTGTCTCTAACTCTTAGAGACGCGGCATTTCAAGACACTTTCAAAAACGTCTCAGATTCTGTTTCCAATCAGTTTTGAGACAAATGTCTCTATTTTTCGTTTTTATTCTCGGTTTTTTTTTGTAGTGTTTATACATAACCATTTTTTCTCTACAATGAATTTTTTGTTCTTTTTTCATATTTCTTTTCTCTATATTGGTGTGCCAATATAAATAGGCTTGTGTTTGGGTCTTAAAAAATTGTTTATCTATTTAGCTTTTTTCTTTTTGCCGGACTACACTTATCTTCTTATTTTTAGTTTTGATCTTTTGTTTCGATTATTTTTATCACTTTTATTTTTAATATTTTGTTGTTTTTTTTTTCAATATTGGTATTGAAAAGATGATTCTTGGATCTACAATGGATAGACTCCCTTCAATGTTAAGGGTGGAAAGCATTACTTCAACAGGTTTTGAATCATTTTCTTTTTTATAGTAGGTTCACAACCATCTTAAACCTTATAGTACATCTTTAAAAATTCCATGCTTCAAATCAATAATTAATGTTATTATTACACCCCACATCTACCAATATTTCTAAACATAGATTTTTCGTTTTTTCCCTCTATTATTATCATCCAAGTTCAAGTTCAAATAGTTGATCATTATTAACTATCTTTTACAAATTATTACTTTTTCTCTTTTACTTGCATTTGGCTTATTGTTAATAGTAAATTTTTCAACAATCATTTTTTTCTTAGTTGTGAGAGTCCCCTACATGTTTAGGACCTATCTTTATGTTTTTTTTTTTGCTACATGGACTTATCTTCATGTTGTAAATTAAGAATACACTTTATATTCTTTTCAAATAATTTTTCTTATATAATTGAATTATTTCTTAATTTTGATTTTGATAGTCAGGAAAATTATTCTTTATATTCATGATGATTAAAACTATATATATTTTTTTAATTTTTTGTAGGAGACAAATGTTAGATCAATAATCAAGCACTCTTCCAAAGGATGAAAGAAACTACATGGTTTGAACCTCTAACAAAAGCAAACTAGAAAGCAAAGGAGACAATGGTGAAAAAAAAAAAAGAAAGAAAAAAAGAGCAAAGGAGACCACAAAGGGAAAAAGGGGCAGCAACTTTAATGCCGCCGGGTAACTAGGTTCTTTTTTTTTGGCCAATGGCTAACTAGGTTCTTATGGGTGCACATATTATATATCTTGATACTTTAATTTTTGGTTTCAAAGTAAACTATAGGATCAAGCTACTACCCAAAAAGGATGCAGAAATTTCCCCTGTTTACATCTATATATATTTGGTGTTCAAGCTAGATATATAGCATCAGGGTTCGACATGAGTATGTCAGATTTTAGACAGACTTCTTTAAAGTAGGCAATAGATTGGCTTGAGAAAAAATTGTGGAGGTAAAAGAACTTGGAAACATGTCTTTTTCAATTTCCCGCATGATTATGTAATTTAAATTATTCATTTCTTTTTCTTTTGTACATATGATCACTTTTCTATGTTCTATAACGGTAATGTATAATTTTTTGAAAATTAAATAAATATTTTTTTGGCAGAAAATGAGAACTTTATTGATATCACTTAAAGATCAATTTAAATAATTCTTAACAAGTTCAATTTAAATAATTTGATTTTGAATTATATAATTGACCAAATCAAATCTGGGTTAATCATATTTTTGTTCCCTTATTTTGATTGGATAATTATTTAAAAATAATTAATTATTAAAGTTACCATACATATAATGTTTACTCTGTTTCCACCTACTTATTACCATATGATCACTGTTTTGATTAAAATCAAACTATGATACGATATTCTAATTCACCTAAAATTTTGCTAAATTGAACCCGTCAACATTCTAATTCACCTAAAATTTTGCTAAATTGAACCCGTCAGCATTCTTTTTGGGTCATTGGCAATTTTAAGTTTAAGTAAAATTAATGAGTATTTGAATTTATGTACTCAATTACTTAATAGGAAAGTATAAAGAAAATCTAATTCGGTATAAAAAAATCTAATTAAGCCAAGGAAAATTCCATTTTTCAATCAATTGATGTTTTTTTTTAAAAAAAAAATTCAAGGAAAGTTACATAAATGGTATGTGGTATATAAAGTCATTTGGATGGAAAAATCAAGTTAATGGTGATTGAGCAAATTATACAAGCAAATTAGCGTGTTGATTTCGATCAAAAATCAATAAGTCAAACAAATTAATTAATAATTTTTCCAATCAAAATCAATTAGTCAGAGAAAAAAATTAATTGATAAACTTTCTACTTTTAGTAAAATTCTCTATTTCTCAATAATTTCCCTGGCAAACAAAATAAGAAGGATCTCAAAGGAGGCAGATCTTACTAACTCAAGTTACTAAACAAGTTATCTTATAAATTATGTTTTTTTTTTCCATAATGATCGATACCTCATTCCTTTTTATATTTCACTAAACAAACTGATCTAGATTTTATTTTTGCTAATTTACCATTAATTTAAGGTAGAGAAATAATAAAGAGATATTTAATTTAATGGCTTTGGTGATAAGTTTAACTGGTGTTAATATATGAAAAATTATATATGGAAAATTATATGTACTTTTTCCTTTTTACGTACCCTTTTTTCGTTATTATATATGAAAAATTATACAATAAACTGCACATGACGGTTAAAGAGTTGACATGTGTCCTCTTAGAGGATAGTTTTGAATATTATGATTTAGGGTCTAGACTAAAACTACAAAATAACATGTATGTTTGAAAATCAGAACAATTAAAGGAAAATTAAATAATTGTCCTTCGTTAAAGGACTTTAACAAGTTGGATTTTAAAAAGGCTTTTCTATATTTGAAATATACTTTTGTGCATGTCAAATTATCAACAAATAGGGTTATCTTTTTTCTTTTGGTTATTTCTATATTGGATTTTTCATTTCTGAGGGTCGTGTATCTTATTCTCAATTTGTTTCTTTTCATCATTGTGCTCTCATAAACTCATTAAAGATGAAAACCAATTACCATTTTTTTAAAAGGCTTAATTAGTAATGAAAATTTTTGAATAAATTTAGTTAGAATTATTTTCTATACTAGATAAAGACTTTTCTACCAAAGAAATTGTGCTTTAGTGTGATGCACATGATGAAGTTATGAACTGAAGTAAAGAAGGAACACTCGATGAGTCAAAGTGCAGGAAGAAAAAAAAAAGAATTTCCCTTTGATTTTTAAAATGATGAGTCTAATTTGCTCCACCAAATTATTCAAAGTAACACACTAATAATCATTACTACATTCTTATATCGCAATAAATATCCAGAATTTTAATATTTAAAAGGTTTTAAAAATTTTGTTTTCATGAAAAGTAATGGCTAAACCTGTGCCACACCATGTGGGAAAAAATGATATGAAGCTTTGATGGTGTAAAACGTATTTTTGTATCAATTGACAATTAAATTTTTGAATATAGATGAAAAACATGAAAGCAACAGTTATATAGGAACAAAGTGCTATAAATTTAGAAATTTAAGAAAATAGGAAATAGAAATCAACATGGGCAATTTTCCATATATATATTTCACATTTCACATAAGTTAAAAGATGAAGTTAAGAGTTGTTTGGTTTAAAATAAGAAAATTTATACAATATATCGTTAATGGAGTTTAGAAGACTACACGTGAGGGGTTTAACTTTATGAGGGTTGACATGTGTACCCTTAGGGAATATGTATTAATATTAAATATTTAATTATGAAATAGAGTATGTCTCAACTTTTTAACCCGCTTATGGAGTTCAAAATTTTATACTGACAGTGTATTGAAAAATAATCCTATAAGAAAAATTATGCAATACCCTGCCACTGGAGTTTAGCAGACTGCATGTGCAGGGTTTAACTTTAAGGG
Source organism: Corchorus capsularis (assembly GCA_001974805.1). Classification (NCBI taxonomy): domain Eukaryota; kingdom Viridiplantae; phylum Streptophyta; class Magnoliopsida; order Malvales; family Malvaceae; genus Corchorus; species Corchorus capsularis. Next base: position 52,612 of record AWWV01010035.1, on the reverse strand, counting down.
TTGACATGTGTACCCTTACGGAATATGTATTAATATTAAATATTTAATTATAAAATGGGATATGTGTCAACTTTTTAACCCGTTTATGGAGTCCAAAATTTATACTGACAGTGTATTGTATAATAATCCTATAAGAAAATTTATGCAATACACTGTCAGTGGAGTTTAGCAGACTGCACGGGTTGACATATGTCCCCTTAGGGATTATTTTATATTAATTAATTATGAAATGGGGTATGTGTCAACTTCTTAACCCGCTCATGGAGTTCAAAATTTACATCGATAGTTTATTGTATAATAATCCTATAAAAAAATTATACAATACACAGTTAGTGGAGTTTAGCAGACTGCACGTGCATGACTTAAGGTTGGCATGTGTCCCCTTAAGGAATATGTATCAATATTAAATATTTAATTAATTATGAAAATGGGGTATGTATCAACTTCTTAACCCGTTTATGGAGTCCAAAATTTACATTGACAGTGTATTGTATAATAATTCTTATTATAAAGCTTACAATATTATTAAGATTGGAAAATTATTTCATCCATTGTCAGTAGAGTTTAGCAGACTTTAATGCGGGGTTAAAGGGTTGACATGTGCCTTTTTAGGATATATTTTCAATATTAAATACACTATTAATTAAGTGATAAAGTGTATGTGTTAGTTTTTCAATCCATTTGTAGTATAAAAACTCTACTGAAGATGTATCAAATAATTATCGAGAAAATGGTGTATGTAGTACTTTTTAAACCTACGTGTACAATATGAAAATTCCACTGATGTTGTATTAAATAATTATTCATTAAAAATAAATAATAATGTTTTTCTACAAATTATAAAGATTTAGTAAAATAAATATTTAGTAATATTTTTCAACAAATTTTAAAGGTTTTACATAGTATCGGTAAAATAAAGATTTAGGAATACTTTTTTCGTTTAATTTTGCAGTGTAACTAAACTTTCATTATAAATTAATGTTCATTCTTTATCAAGTTTGCTGCTACCTAATATTCAAATATCATGTGACTATTGAATTATTTATAAATAAATTATAATTTTAAATATTTACTTTAAAATTTGAACAAATCTCTGTACAACGCACGAGTTCTGACCTAGTATTAAGTTATCTTTTTAAATGAATAAAATTTATGAATTTCAACACGTATTTCATCGATACAGACTACAGTATTAAGGAAATAGCCTTTGAACTAAGAAGCTTTACTGTTTGTCTATTGGCAGCAGCAAAGTCCTATGCCTGAATTCTAAATAATTTTTTCAATTGTTTTTTATTCCCGACAATGACCGGGTTATAAGCTGGTTTATAGTTAAAACTTAAATCCTATCAATTAAATTTTGTCTTCTCAAAAATTAGTAATCGAATTAGATATTACTAGTTCTGGTCTATTAGTTGCCAAAAGAAAAAAAGATTTTCAAAAATAAATTAAAAAATTAATTTTAATAAACTTTTTTGGTAGTAGATATTAATTTTGATATATTACTCAGAATTGTCATTAAGAAAAAAAAAACAGGACAGTTTTTTTAAGATAACAATTGATCCATTTGTGACTAAAAAATTGTCAAATTGGAGAAACCTTGGAAAGAGCTAATTATAACAGTGGGAATTTCTTGGAAGGAAGAACAAATCAAGGGGCCAGCCCAGCCGTGGCCCATGGTTCCCTTTCTGTAGCTTTCGTTTATTTAATGGGTAAACATAGAGCCATGACCCATGAATAATTGTCAATTGATGACTTGAAACTTCTAGCCCAATGAAGCCCAATTTTTGTCTTGATAAAATTTAGATCGATTAGATTTTAAAAGAATTTCTTTCCCTCCCTCCCAGAGCTTTTCCCTATCCAATCCGTCGTTTCAGTTCAGCCTTTTCTCTCTCCGTTTTCATTTTTAGATTTTCCCTCTCCAATCCGTCGTTTCAGTTTAGCCTTTTCTCTCTCCGTTTTCATTTTTAGATTCTCTTTCCTACTCACGCCTCGATTTCCACTCTCAGCGATGGGAAAGAAACAGAGACTGAAACAGCAGAAGGCCGCTCAAGCCTCCTCTTCTTCTCACCCGGCGGCAGAGGCCTCTTCTTCACCAGCGGCGGCGTCTCCTGTGCTGGCCGCTTCAGCGTCTCCTGTGGCGGCCACGCCGGCTTCGGCGTCCTCTGTGGCGGCCACGACGTCTGCGGCCGCGCCGTCTGCTCCGAAGGTGGACATGAATTCGCTGATATCGGCTCCGAACGCCGCGCGGATTGTAGCAAATCCAAAGAAAAAGAAGACAAATCCAAAGAAAAAGTCGGCAAAGAAACCAATACCAAGCGGTTACTTAGAGATGCTGACTACGAGGATGATTAGAGAGGTATGTCCATCGTTAATAATCATTTCTTGATTTCTTTATTACTATCCGATGTCATTCTTGACGTCATTCTTGATGTTTCTGAAGCTGGACATGAATACCCTGAAATCTGCTCTGAAGGAGGCGGGATTTGCAATTCCAAAGCCAAAGAGCACTAAGAAACTACCTAGAGCGGAGCTGATGAAGGATATTGCAAAGGTATGTCATGTTTCTACTGAATTTTTTTTTTTTATAATTAATTTATAAATTGATTAAGAATTTAAAAAGAAAAAAAAAGGACTTGTGACTATGAATTTGTTGGAATTTTGTATGGTTTTTTTAGTCAATAGTGGAGAAATCAGAAATGTCAAATTAGTTTTCTTTGGAATTGGATCATTTAATAGTAGTAATTGAACTGTTTCCTAAATCAGATGAGTTCTGGAAAATTGGATTTCAAAGTATGATGAAAGTTTCTTTGTGTATTTTCCCTTACTTTCTTACCAATAAATAGTAGGGGTTTGTTAAATCTGATCTGCTGCATGTTTTAATTATCAATGCAAAGTTGCTCCAGTTGGAAGTTACTATTAACTCTCACATTACAGATTTTTACGAGTTGGCGGTGTGATGATCCAAACATTTCTATGTATGAATCATATTGTAGGTCATAGATTTTCCTTTTCTTGTTTCACTTTTCTATCACTTATGTCATTAGGGAGAACATATAATATATCAGACGGCATAGATTTTGCCTTGGAAAATCACGGAAAATTTAGGACTAAGATGAATTTGTGTGTATTCAATCTTTTGTGATTGAATAATCTGTTGTTGTTTGTGATATGTCATGAGCTACATATGCATTCCAACATATATCCAATCAAGACAATGAAGGAAAGGTGTTGCTTCATTGATGTGTAGGATGTGCACATTTTAGTTGTTGAAAACTGCTGGATTCCAATACTTGGATTGGTTAATTGAAGTTCATCACAGCCTTGATATCATCAAGTAGATTTTAATATTTGATTCCTAGTGCATTTAATAGGAGTTACTTTAAGAAATTCTGCCATATGCTAGAGTAGTTATCTGTACTTGCTAACTGTTACTGCAATTAGAATGGTGCAGAGATTTAAGTTTCAGCTTGGTCCGACTATTCTTAAAGTTAGAGCCACTTATATCATTGAGAAACTGGTATTTGTAATTATCATTATGCTGTCTATTAGCATATGGATGGAAGTCTTTTATTTGGAAATGAGCATTTTCTTGTATTGTTCTTGTATATAGAAAAGCATTATCTTCTATTAAAAGCTTTTTCTTGGATTCTTTATATGTGCATCTCATTTTCATTGCTTTACCATTGATGTTTTTCTTTGTACAGGCGTACAAGCCTTTATGTCATCTTAGACAAGTTAGAAATTATTGGTTTCGGAGGGCACTCATGATGTCGATGCAGCCAAGAAATACTGCTGACTTTGCAATGGACATACTTGAACTATACTACAATGAACTAATAGGTTTGATGAGGTTGCAGAAGGGTTTCGAGGAGAATGATAAGGTTGCATTAGACTTCGACGCTTTCATAACCTTACTTGTGGAAGAATTGGATTTTTTCATCAACAAGGCTCTCGCATATCAGATTCTGCCAATAGGATCTATTACACAATTTGATATTGTGTCTGAGCTTCTCAGGGATAAGGATATGTATCGCTTTCGTGGACTCATACGGGTTCCTGATGAGGTTGAGCAAAATCTGAAACAGAATATTCTGGAATGGGCAGAATCACTTGGCATAGTGTGTACTCCCGAACGTGATGTTGGACAAAGTGCTGGACCAAGCGGGATTCAAGAGGAGGCTGATATAGGTGGCTATCTCTCCAAGAGTGAAGATTAGTTTCACTTTGGTACATAATCAGCTTTGGTACATAATTCGTAGATGTGGATGTGGTGATATATTTGGTAGCTGATTGAAAAAGTATTAGGTGGCAATACTGCTTTTGGATATGATACAAACAGTATATAAATTTTTGTTTTTGCACGGATATTTTGTTGTGACAAGCAATTGTTACTGGTATATAATCCGTAGATGTGGATGTGGTGATGTATCATGTATTTGATAGCTGCTTGAAAAATATTAAGTGGCACTACTGCTTTTGGATATGATACAAATAGTATATAAAATTTTGTTCTGATAACTATTTACTGCATTAGTTATGTGGCCGATAGCGTAAATATGGTCCTGCTTCTGACCTAGACCTCTTTTCCTTCTTGCGATTGCATCAAATCAAATGGCGTGTTCCATTACAGGGAAGAACAAACAGCACTGCACAAGTGGGGGTCTGTGAGTGTAATTTACAATGGATTCCGCATTCCAACTAGTTTTGGGTTAACAGCTAGGGGTGTAAATGAGTCGGGGGGTTAATAGCTAGGGGAATTTGTATTGGGGCTTGAGAGGGAATGTCTCAGAATTGGTCATCTTTTGACTTATCAATTATTGGGAATCAATGAACATGTTTTCTAACTTGTAAAATATGTTTCTAACATTTAGTTTGACTCATCAATAGTTAAAACTTACATGATTGAAGAATCTACTTTAGACTTGTATAAGAAAATAATTTTAGAGATCAATGATGAATTGCACCCTCCATTTTGAAATTTTGATTGATAGGACATTATGCACCACATTTGTTGGTAATTTTTTGTTGGGTGGCTAAGAATCTCAAGAAAAAAAAATAAAGGTGAGTTTGGTTTGGTTTTATATCTCAAAGAGTGGTTAAACTGCTAAAGATGAATTAAATCCATTGATATTTGAAGGAATAATCAATCAAAAAACTTTTGAAGTGATAACTAATCAACTGATAAAGAATCATTTATGTATTTGAATCAAATGCTAACCACTAATCATTATAATGGCCTCTTTGATTATCAAACAAAACAACAATTTTATTAAAGAAAGTAAATGAAAGTTGAAACCCACTTCTGTCTTATTCACCCTTCTTTCTATTTTTTTAAGGTGGGGAATCTCAATCTCAATTTCAGTTTCTCTTTTAAGTGGAGTGATGCAATGTAATCCATCTCCCCATGATTGAAGAACACAAACACTAAAAAATAGTTTAATGGGGAAATTAAGGATATTCTTCAGTTATGAACTCAAACATTTCTGTTTGTCTTATTGAAATAAGAGAAATTGTATAGAAACCAACCCACCAAACCTTAAAATAGAAAATCATATATATCATGCTTTCATATATATTCTATAAAATAGAATAAGAATAAAAATTTCACTGATATGAATGACTTAAACTACCTCATGTGTAAGGCCATTGAGAACCCGGGATTGATACCTTCATCTTCCTTGAGAACCGCCTTCATTTCGGTGTTTGAAGACTCTGTCTCTGATGAAACCAACAAGCTGCATGGGGAAATTGGCCTGGTGGATTACGTGGGGTGCTCTTCCGTCCACGGTGTTGGTCCAACGGTTGCCTTGTTCGACACCATACGAGATGGATGTTTGGATTGTGCTTGCGTGTATCCAGCGCCATTGCATTCAAGAGAACAAATGCAAGAATTGATTGATTCTATGAAAAGAATTCTTTCAGATAGTAGTTTCAACAACGTGGAGATTAATAGCTAGATTTTTTTCTCTCATTCATTGAACATTAATGTGAATTTGTGATCATGAAAAAGTTATTTCTGTATCAGAGATATGCCATCATAAATGAGAAATGAATGAGTAACCTGTCAATTTTCAAATTTCTACAGAACATTTACTTACCTTAGACTAAAAGAAAGAAAATGACATAACCAGTACCCAAATATATATAGATGAAAATGTAGGTTTTGGTTAGGTTACTATTTGGAAGTTGGAACAAAACTAAGACCCTGTTTGGTACACGGGTGAAATTGGTTCGGTGAGAGTAAAATTGGTTATTGTACTGGTTAGATTTGTTACTATACAGATGAAAATATTCTCGGTGGTTGTAAAATCTGTATTTAATGGAGGCCAACTGATCCCACCGTAAAAAAATGTTTGGTAGGCCATTTGGACCACTAACCGACCCAATCAACCCAAACGATGCACCAAACAAGGCATAAAGCTTTTGTTTTCTAAACCAAATAAATTGAAAAACTTACCGGTTTGGTAGGAGAAAATAAGGTTCTGTTCTATCAGATTGACTTTCTCAACTTTTGGGCTTTCAACTTTTAGCCATGATACTCGCTTTAAACTTAACCAAATGCACCCTATAGATGAACCAAGCCCAGTTTCCATACCCAAATTCCCATGAAACCTTCTAACTTCTAAGCTTGGATAGTTGCTTTGATTGACAATCAAGGCAACTTGGGCAGTTGGCAGATGTTGATTTCATGTTGTTTTCCCAAGCTAAACCTTTTCACTTTCAAACCAACTAGGGCTTTCTTATTCATCAACTTGTTGATGTTGTTGTTTCCTCTAATTTTTGACCTTTTAGTAGTTGCTTGGGCTCTTTTTCGCTTGTAGGTTAACATGGCGTCTTGTTTTTACCTTTCTCAGGAAGCTGATATGCATCATCACAAATCCATAGCATCAAAAGCCTAAAAAATTGTTATATATGCAATGACTTAATTCTTTGTCTTCGTTTAGAAAATAATACAAACAATTAACATAGTCTAAGAGTCAAGACACGTTAAAAAATGACTGAAAAATATCAGTAGGTGCATATAAACTCTCATAAACACTTGATACCATAAACACAGTTCGAAGACTGAACTAACCACCAAGTACCAATAAATGGTAGTAAATAGATAAATAATACTACAATTTGCTTTCACTTAAGCATCTTAATCACCAAGATCTTCCTCCTAGCTTCTTGACTTCACAAAAGCTACACTCCCTAAAGTATTACCAATTCAGCACCACGAGGTAATCTTGTTTCTAGCTTCTTTGCACGACTTGTTGCTAGAATCCGGTCAAAATCCTCGTGTGGAACTTTCTTTCCATGAAAAAATTCATTACCGGAAGGATCAATGATCAACTTTTTCAATGAAACTGCCCCTTTCAGTAAATATAGCAACAACTCGATATCAACTGCACAACCAACAAAACCTACGAATTCTATCACCTCCAGGCAACCATGTTGTTGTTTTGCTTCTTGCTCCTTCACCTTGCGATATATGCAGTATTTAGGTAGCTGAAAAACCTGCACACAGCAATGCAATTCATTCAGTCATTCTAGCTTGTCGTGAAATTCAGGCTAGAAAAAATAAGGAATAGCTAAAGCTATGACTGATCAGTGATCACAACTCCCAACCCTACAATTGGAAAAATACTTCCACACAGTATGGGCCTATGTTATTTTATCATATTATTATCATATAATTGTTGACCATTGACACCATAAAGTCTCAAACGTATCTAAAGCGCATCATCTTCAAACAACTCCAATAAAATGGCACGGTTGTCATATGACAAGCATGTAAGATTTCAAATCCAACAATTGCTGAAGAATTAAGATTGGAGGAAAATCAGATAGAGCTAAAAGCAAAAGAATTCTTCTTACCTATACCAGGGGAGATATAACAGGGTTCTAGTAAATAGAAATGGAGATAACTTTACCATACCCAATTCCGAAACAAGGAGTAATCATCTTACCTCAACCCCTAAATCCCAATAATATGATACCAGAACCCAATAATCAAGTCAAATAATCCCAACCCATTGCCATTTCATTAAAAATTTCTTCAGTCTAAATCGGCTGGCAACTTCATACATAGCCAATTTATGGCAAAAACAAACTCATGATTTAATTGAATTTAACTTTAATGTAAACTTACAAAACCAAGTGATAAACTATTCTTAAACACAGAAACTGTATGGAACATAGTCGACCTGGTTAAGAAAAATACACAAGAAAACCATACTAGATATTCAAGTGAGTTTGCATGATACAGAATTGAGTTACAAAAGCAAACTGCAGCAAGCTCATTAAATGACGTAGGACGTTAGTTTTATTTTTAATTTTGCTATTTTAATTATTTCCTAGTTTAATTAGGATGGAGTCTTTTATTTTCCTAGTCCTACGTGGACTAAACCCTAGGTATTTAGTTTGCCTATATAAAGGCCTTTTAGTTCAGAAATTAAACAACTCTTGAATTCTATTTTTCTAAATAAATCTTTTGTGGAATATTTTCCCAAAGTTGAGATTGCTTCTCAAACCCTAGATTTCTTGATTGTTCAAGGATCTTGTTTCTTTCTTCGCTTACCGCTACGTCATTAAAGCACATAGCAATAAATCTATCTTTACAAAAAGTAAGATGTGCAAATAGTATCACCTTTAATGCGAATCTCTGCAATATAGGAGACGCCTTCAATAACTTAGCACAATAAAGAAGGCTGTGAGCACGATGGCCTTTCAAAAACAGTTCCAAATTCTTGAGATTTCTCAGCTTGGGAAATTCGGGGAAAGTTCTGAATGTCTACACTTTCAATGTAGAATTAAAATGATTAGTAAACTATATATATATATATAATCAATACAATAGTAAAAACTAGTTTAATGCTACTTTTGACTAGAAAAATTTGTTTGTTTGCACTCTTACCTCCTCTGTCAAGTCGAGTACAAGTGTCTCTAACTGAGAGAATAAACCTGAAAAATGGCAAAGGTTTTTAATGATATAGGATGCATATCTTCCCGATATAGATGCCTCTATAAGACGGTTAACACCGTTGACCACAGCAGTTACAATATCCCCAGAATATTTTAAAGACATGAGATTTGCAGCTGAAATCTCAATATATTCCAAGGAACAAAGTAAAATCTCTAAGCTCTTTAGTTTGAGCGAAGGGCCAGAGACTTTTAGCCGTACAAGAGATTTGGACATTCGAATGCTAAGCACCTCAAGCCAGGGGCACATAGACAGAATGTATTCTAAAACTTCACCAGTTACTTCCACAGCAGCCAAACGAAGGACTTTTAGGGAATTAATGGTGTAATTAGAAAGAAATTGAGTTTTAAGTGTATAGCTTCCCCAAGGTTTTTGTCCCCATGAAATGCTAAAATCCAAATGAAGGCTTCGAACTCTCTTTTCTAATGCAAAAATGATCCAGCCTTCGACATCACGCTTATAACTTTGTCCATTCACATCAAAACAAACTATGAACTCATCTATAGTTGTTCCTTTATGGGATTTCAGGATATCGTTCACCCAATTAATGAACCTAGACCTTTCAGCTTCAAGAGATTTTTTCACTTCCCCTTCTCGCATGGCCGAGGATAACAGTGAATCATCAAATACCAACCTACTTGTAAATGTCCACAGATTCCTCCATCTACAAGATAAGATGCTGGTTCGTGCTGCTTCTTTCAGATTCAGTAAAGAAAGAATGGAAACAAGAATGTGATCAGGCAATGAATTAATCAAATTCCCCTCAACATCAAAATGAATCCTATTTGGTAGTTCATTAGAGATAACCCCATTAAATGAAGTAGGGGCTTTGTTACACTGCAATTCAAATGAAACATAGCACAAGTTAGAAGGAAAAAAAGGAGCACTTGTAGACACTAAAGTAAGTCTCAATAGCAGTAGAAAAGGATGGCATTTCATATGGGACTGTGAAATTACCCTTTGCAGTGCAAAGTTAGATGAAGCCTTGACCGACCTTGATGTATTTGCCATTGAATTGAATCTGCTAAGACCCTTCTCTAATTATTAACTTCTAGCTGGATCTGCCAGAAAAGAGAAGACACTTTCAGATCTCCATCCAGCTACCAATGACTATTTATCAATTCCACATCCAAACCAGGAAAATTTCTAATGCATAAAGCAGAAAATTTGATTACCCTCTTCATTCTCTTTAAGCATCTTCCATTAGAAATTTCTCTTTAAGCATCTTCCATTAGAAATAGAGAACCCAAATTTTAACACTAAAAACTTTACCAAAAACTGAAAAGGCGAAACTTTATAACATAGTACTTCGGAATTGGATTATAAGAAAATTCAATATTCAACTCAATTCCCCATCCCCAATAAAGTTTTCAGATTTCCATCCAACTATGTATAAGAAAACGCAGAAAGCAATTTTTTTCAGTCTCTGTGATTGTCTTCAATCAGAGTACAGAATGGAGATTCAAATAATACAATTTTCACATTGATTATCATAAATTACTCCGCTAAAACACCTCCAAGAGGGAAAAAGTTGATCTTTAGGTGCTCATGCAGAAGGCGGAGTAAAAGATAAGAGGAAGCTACAGGAACTGAATTACAATTTGAAAAAAGGCGGAAAAAAAAAAGCAAAACTAACTTGATGATTTCAATATGTACACAATTTGAATAATAGAACAAAGCCCAATAAACTTGTAGAAACAAATAACCATAAACTGCATATTCCAATTAAAACAACAAAAGTTGAAGACGAATGTTTTCGTAAAAGACACAACTTCCTTTAGGAAGTTTGCCAGGAAGAACAGCAAAAACATGAAAAAGAACACAAATTTTACCCAAAAATTTGTTCTTACCATTTAAAATTAAGAAAGAAGTTGTTGAATAAGACGGCGGACGGTGGCGGCGGACGAAGGGGAAAACTGGGATCAGGATAACACTACCGTACTGGTCACCGGGTACTCACAGTTTAAAGTAGTAATTTTTTTTTTTTTAAAAAAAAACCCCGCTCCAGTAAAAAAATAAAAATAAAAATAAATAAGGTATCTATAGAAATTATATCACGTGAAATTCTGAGTTTGTTTACTAGTTGACTTAGAGATGAACTCAGTTTTAAAAAAATTTAAAACATAATAAAAACAAGCCATTGATAAATATAATAATTATATTTAATTTATATCATTAAAGAAAACCACCCATTTTAAAAAACTATCACTTACACCAAAGTTGTTAGCTCAACTGGTAGGTGTACCGTGCCTGAACCGTGAGGTCTTGGATTCAAGTATCACTGAATGTGAGTTTAGTTTGTAATTTGTTTATTTGTGTATTTGGTAGATAGATGGTTTATTTATGGTAGTTTCTTAGTTTGGGTTGATTTCTCATTTAGACGTTTGGGTATATAGAGATTTATTCTGATTGTAATAAGATTTCACATGTACTCACTCAAAAAAAAAAAAACTACCACAAACTAATACATCTAAATTATTTTATTTATTTTCATATACACAATACACTCACGTAGTGAATGCCCGGCGTCTTGTAAGAGGTGGTTGCAATGCATACAAATGTTCAATTTTATTTATCTCTACTAATTATCTATACTAATTATAATGTCAAAACCTGAGTTTGTCTCACGAGTTGACTCGGAGACAAACTCAATTTTTAAAAAATTCATAATAAAACAAAAACTACCCATCATAAATAAAACTACTCATTTTTTTTTTAAAAAAAAAACTACCTGTTTTAAAAAAAACCTGTCATAAATCACTCACGTAGTGAGTGCCCTGTGTCTTGTCTATACTAATTATAATGTGAAGTCTTGAGTTTGTCTCACGAGTTGACTTGGGAGACAAACTCAATTAACAAAATGCTTAAATATCAAAAATTAAAACTACCAATTTGAAAGAAAATCACCAATTAAATTAGGGTAAAAATGTATTTTGCAACTTTTTTTAAAAAAAAATACTATCCATTGGAAAAGAAAACCACCGCAAATCACCAATTAAATTAGGGTAAAAATGTATTTTGCAACTTTTTTAAAAAGAAATACTATCCATTGGAAAAGAAAACCACTGCAAAACACCAATTAAATTAGGGTAAAAATGTATTTTGCAACTTTTTTAAAAAGAAATACTATCCATTGGAAAAGAAAACCACTGCAAAACACCAATTAAATTAGGGTAAAAATGTATTTTGCAACTTTTTTTTTTTAAAAAAAATACTATCCATTGGAAAAGAAAACCACCGCAAAGGCGCAAACTTAATTAATTATAGAACAAACTACCATTAACTTTTCAAAGAAAAAACTACCAACTATTTATTATCGACATATATTTAATTTAAAAAGAAATACACGTAAAAGTGTTTATTTCAAAATTCATAAAAAAATAAATATTACAAATATAATTGCATTCGCGAAGTGAATGTGCCAGAATCTAAATGTACTAAAAACGATTAATTTAGTCCCTATACTTGTCAGATTTTTTTTTTTCACACCACCCTATACTTGTCAGATTAGGTCAAGTTAATTACTATAATTTCCGAATTAGGTCAGTTTAGTTCAATTGTTAAACATTTGTTTTCAACTTTTAATTGAAATATATTTGAACTAAATTGATCCAATCTGCCAAGTATAAAGGCTAAATTGATCGTTTTTTGTATAGAGACGAAATTGAACATTTATGTACAATACAAGGACAAGCTGCAATTTACTTGGTAAACATAGTCCTTAGAAAAGTTCTTTCAAATAAGATTCCATTTGAAATTCTTTTCCACCAGAGTCCAAATTACAGCAAATTTTAAAGTCTTTGAATGTCTATGTTTTCCTTTGTTAAAGGCTTACTCTTAGCATAAACTCACTCCTAGATCAAAATCTTGTGTCTTTTTAGGTTATGCTAAGAATCAAAATGCTTACTTATGCTTAGACTTGGAAACAAACAAAATATAAGAGTGCGTTGGAATTCTTCAAATTTCAAAAAATTTTAAAAAGAAAGAATTTTGAAATGCATCATTTTAAAAAGCTAACTTTTAAAAATCTTAGTTTGGATGAAGATTTTCAGGAGTAAATTGTGAGGTTTTCAAAATTTTTAATAAAATAATATATTTAATTATAAAAAAATAATATTAGAAGAATAAAAATATGCAATATGGATATCATTTGATTTGTAATAATGTATATATATTTTTAATAAAATTTAGAAGTGAAAACACATCTTTTAAAAATACATTTTTATCATTTAAGTTAAAAAATATAAAATATTTATAAAAAATGAAAGTCAGTTAATGTGATGGTTAAGGTAAAAAGAAGAGAATTTTAAAAAAGACACCATCTTACATGGATTTTGAAATGAGGTTTTGGACCCTTCAAAAACTCAATTTTAATGTTGCCAAACCAAGTTTTTTAAATTTAGATTTTAGAAAATCCCTATAAAAAGGAAAATCCCTCTTGAAATTAAGACCTGGGAGCTAGTACCACAACCAACAAATAGAAGTATCATTGGCTATAAGTGGGTGTTTCGCACCAAAAGAAACTCATATTGGAGTATTTCGAGATACAAGACAAGGCTTGTTGCCAAGGGGATTACACAAAACCCTGGCTTGGACTACCATGAAACCCTTAGTCCAATAATTAAGCATGTTATTGTGGGTACGGTTTTGTGCATTGCAGTGTCAAATAAATGGTCATTACATCAAATGGATGTTAACAATGTTTTTCTTCAGGGTGAATTGAAAGAAGAGGTTTACATGAGGCAAACTCCTATGTTTGTTGATAAAGCACGACCTAGCTATGTTTGCAAACCACAAAAGCTCTATATAGTCACAAACAGGCACCCAGAGCCTAGTATTGTGCATTGAGTAGCTTTCTTATAAGTTATGGTTTTGAGTATTCCATTTCACACTTCTCTTTTTGTGTTCAACAAGGATGGTATTTTAGCTTACATATTGTTAGTATATGTTGATGATATTATACTACTGAAAATGATAATTTGTTTTTGAGAAAGTTTAATGTAGATCTTTCATCCAAGTTCTCTCTCAAAAATCTAAGGAACCTAACTGCTTTCTTAGTGTTGAGGTGGAACATCATAACAGTGGCATTTTCCTCTCTCAAAGGACATTCTGGAGAAAGCAAACATGAGTGGAACTAAGGCAACCAACACAACCATGTCTACTTCAGTTTCACTTAGTCTCAATGATGGCATTGTCTCAGTCGATGCTCATGAGTTCAGACAGGTTCTTGGATCTTTGCAATATCTCTCATTAATCAGACCTGGCATAAGCTTTGTGGTCAATAGATTGTCACAACTTATGCACAAACCTACCGAGAAGCACCTCCAAGCATTGAAACAAGTCCTCAGATATCTAAAAGGAACTTTATCTCATGGTCTTATGATTCAGAAGGAAGCAAAGTCTGTTCTTAAGGGTTATCGGGCTTAGACTGGGATGGTAACCCTGATGATAAGAGATCAACCTTTGCCTTGGCAATACACCAATAACCTGAAGCTCCAAGAAGTGAAAGACAGTTGCAAGGTCATCCACAAAAACTGAATATAGATCAATTGTAGTGACAATGTCTGAATTAGCTTGGATCAAGTCACTAATGAAAGAATTCACATCCCATCTTGTTCAACTCCTACCATCAGTACTGTGATAATCTAAGTGCAACGTACACCTGTGCCAATCCAGTGTTTCACACTAGAATGAAACACCTTGCACTTGATAATTTCTTTGTTAGAGAAAAAGTCCAATATGTGAACTTCAAGTGAAACACATCTCATTTCTCAACCAAAGATCAACTAGCAGCATTGACCAAGCCACTTGCCAATGACAGATTTCAAATGCTCATATCCAAGATTGGTGTTCTAAATCGATCCACCATCTGTGGGGGCGGATACAGAAATACATTTTACCATTTTCCTAAAACTCTCTCTCTATATTCTGTTATTTACATCCCATTCAGCCACCAATTACAATTCATCAATTCCAAAATCTAAAATTTCTAAAGCAAAGTAGTAAACAGCTTACCTAGTTTATTTATTCTCTTCAAGTGTCTCCAGTAGAAATAGAGATTCAATTTTACTTAACTCTGTTCATTGCTAAAATCGGGCTGCTAATTTAGTACCAGATTGGGTAGCTCGTAGAACTAGAACTGGAACTTGTCCATATGATTGGATGTACTTTCCACCCGCTGAGTTGTCGGGTCTCATCTCATTTTGCAGCAATGAATTTGTGGCTTAGCCGTTTGTTTTGATTGAAAAAAAAAAATCGTGCAGAAAATAATGGCAGACAACCACCAAAATAGAACTAAAATTGTTAGTACTTATTTTTGCTAATTTTTGCTTCTATTGACTTCCCATAAGTCAAAATAATGTAAAAAAACGAATTATTCACATTATTTTACTTAATTTCTACCTTTTTGTAACCAACTATTAATCAATATATCCATTTTATTCATCTGTAAAAATCCACAATTCATGCAAGTACTGAAAAATAAAATAAAATTCAATATATATGTTCTAAAGGCTTGAAATGTCAAACTCCAAAAGAAAGGCCTGATGCCGATAGATCTATACGGGGAAAGGGGGATAAGGTGAAATTCCAACAGTAAGGGCACTCAAACACCATGCATTACAAAAGAACAGTCAATTTCATCCCTCTCTGTCATTGCCATAGAATGCTCTAGAAATTGTATAGTATAAGTAGGAACGACAGAAGACATTTCCAGTGATTATAAGCATATAAAACCAGAAACAACTACCATAAAGACAAACAATATAATGATAATTCAGTAAACTACTACATCTACAAGACAGTGAGTCAACATGTTCTTTCACACAATTCCACCTATTTTATATGGACATAGAATGCAAAATACATTGCAGATAAGAGTTTTCGCTAGTGAAAAATGTAAAATCTAGAAACACCTCAGAGGAATAGGTGTTTGAACTCTCCATTTGCAAGCTGACATAGCTGATCATAGTTGGATGCATCTGCCATTATTGAAAAAGGAAAAAAGATGTTTCAGAGAAAAAGAGATTCAAATTAAATTGAAGGGTAGAGAAATTAAGGCTTCAAGAAGTTTGTGCTAGTCCAGTGTTGGAGGTGACAACTAAAACATTTCAATAGTCAAACAATTATATACAAGTAGCAAATTTTACTGCTTTAGACAGAGAAAGGCATGTAATAATGTCACTTCATTTGACTCTTTAAGCACTCATGGATATAACAGCTCATCTGCTAGTGCTGGCTATGAAGTGGAAAGTTCTAAAGCAAAATGTTAATGGTGCTCAAATATATGTCAAGGGATATAATATTTTTGGAGGATACTAAGTTGCAAAAGGCATCACATGGGAAACATGCCACTTATATGACAATAAAAGCCAATTACAGTTTTAGAAGTACATTAGCTCTAACCCATATTGATGTTAATCAGCCATACCAGCATCTATATGCAGTGGAAGTTTACTAGTTTATGCTTCCTATGCAGTGAAAGTTATTAAAGCTCATCAACAATGGTATCAGACATCAAAAGCAGAGGCATAGAACTTCAAAAATTACCTTCTCATCAATTGACTCCACTAAACTATTAGAACATGTAGAGGTGCTTCTCTTGGAACAAACTAGAATTCAATATCACATAAAACACACATCATTATACTCTAAACCTAAGATACAGTCCCCTCAGTAAACTAAAATCAGATTTGCACTGTCAACTCTCCAGCAATATAAGGTAAATTTCTAAAATCTAAAAGGAGTAGAAAGCAATACCAAATGTGTCCCCAAAGTTGGTCCATATTTCAGCTCGGATGGAATTATCATTCTCAGCAACCCCAATAACTTCAACATAAGTGGTAAGAGGAGCAGGTGGGGAGCCTTTTACAACAATTTGCCGATCATCAGTAGACTTTCCCAACACAGATCCAACATCAGAACGTATAACCTGGATGACTGCTCGCACCTTGCGCCCTACATGCATGCCTAGGAGTCCTCCATTAACAAAAGCTGCAGGGTTTGAAGTATCCATATCTTGCATAACAAAAAGGAAAACATCCAAAACAAATTCAATTTTACAAATACCAAAGTAATTCCCCATCAAAGTTCTTATTGCTACCCTAAATCAGAAAGCAACTTAAGTAAGCACATAGATTTCACATCAAGCTATCACTAATCGTTCAAAACTGATGAGAATAAAATCCAAGCATATTCTATTCACATAACCACCATTTGCAAATCTAAGACAAGTGATAATATAGATTACCCAAAAAGTTTCTTGGAGGCCTAAGCCCTAAGTATTCAAGAAAAAAAAATTAAGTTCACATAATTCCTAAAGATGCTAATCCAAATTTCTTTCTCATACAGCTATTTCGAAGATTTAACAATCAGGTAAATAGTTTAAAGATTTATCAACACTCCGTTACTTCACTCGAAAGGGCCTATTTAGATCAAGTCGATTAATATTCCATAAAAATTCATTTTGCTCATTTTCTTCAGGATCAAAATTACAATAAAGGAAAATAAATGGAGAAGAAAGAAACGATTGCGCTTTCTGGAATTTCGAACATACCGAATTAAAGTACTAAACCAGTAGTGAGTCTCGTCCAGTGAGGATTGGTGGTGAACAGTCGATTGCTAAGAAACCTGAAAGAAGAAAAATGGGAAATTTCATCAGAGATTTCATTCAATTTCTCAGGAAACAAACAGAGCTTAGTCTAAGGAAAAATACCTGGTTGAGTGTTTATGGGAGAGAAAGGATTTTCGTTTTTCCCTTTCTTGTATCAATTTTTTTGTTATATAAATATGAGGAAAAATGAAAGCTTGAAAAATAAAACGCGGGGATTTGATGGCGGCAAATAAAATTATGGAGGGAAAGGGTTGCTGTTTTGCTTTTACACAGAAGGAGCGCATTGCGCACCCCCAATCAAAAACGACAATCTTTGGTTGTCGTTTAACCTGTTCCTTAGCTGATAAAGTAGAAAATTCATTATAGTAGAAATCTTTTCAATATATGTGATTTAATTTAAGAATACATTTAAACAATTTACTGAATTTAGAAGAAATTAAAGGGTTAAAAAAAACCTATTTTTTCAAACTTATTGCTATGATTAAACAAGCAGAATTCTGAACTTTGGGATACCTATGAACTGAATATTCAAAATTTTATTGAGAAGAAATAATTTATTGTTCAAACAGATCAGGGTATAACACCATAATCCCATCATCATTTATTCAACATCAAATGTGCACCATTTGACCCTTACATAAATTAATGAGAGCTATGTACCAAAATAAATGTAGAGATTACTCTCAAGAGCTATAAATACCAACTTTAAAATGCTCAAATTGAGTGAAAATGATTTGGTCAGGGAGCAACTGGTTGATAATGCCCTGAAGATTGAAGAGTCGTCTGTAGATACTGATCAAACTCTGTCATGATAAGCTGCTTTCCGGCCAGTTCAATCATATAACCGGGAAAGAAAATCAGCGAGTATTGCGTGATGATTTCATGACTTCATCCCCTGGCAATCAGCTTCTGCATGTTAAGTTTTTTAAGGAGCTCAAATGACAAGCTCAGTTGATGAGAGTGAGTTCTGGTGACCAGCTAATAGAGTGGACCGAGTTAACTCCTCCAGCTTCCCATCTTGTAGGCGGAATACTCGATCTGCCATTAAAACTGTTTCCAGCCGATGAGCTATGACTAGTACCTGTTAATAAGTATACATGATTTAGCTGTGAGAGTAGTTTTCAAGAACAACAGCATAAGGACAATGGTTCTCCATATACATGGTTTGTTGCAAGGAGAATTATATACAAATAAAATTCCAGGAAATAGGTTAAGCTATCGATCTTACCGTATGATTCTCCATTAAGCGCTCAACAGCTTGCCTCACCAATGACTCAGACCTACTGTCTAGAGCAGAAGTTGCTTCATCCAAAACCAAAATAGATGAATTCTGATATAGTGCCCTTGCAATAGCTAGTCTGCAGTTGTAAACAAGCAGGTAATTTTATAATTTAAATAAGGAGACATATCCTCAGCAGTATGGAATATCAAGTCAGTTATCGACTTCGGGAGTTTTTAAGTTAATTGATACTTTCCAAAGAGAAAAATGTAAATGAAATAGAATTACTAAGCCAGATATTCTTTTCTTGCAATTTAGCCAGCAATTAAATAGGAGTGCTACACTCAGAAAGAAGAGGACACGGGAGGAGAAATTTGAGAATTAGACTGCAATGTTATGTGAACTTTACCTTTGCTTCTGACCTCCACTTAGAAGCGAGCCCCTCGGTCCAATTTGGGTCTTGTATCCATCTGGAAGTGTTCTGATAAATTCATCTGCGTTTGCAACACGGGCTGCAAGCTCAACCCTCCCCAGGTCAATGTTCGCCATTAGATCCCTGTACCCAATGTTTTCAGCAACTGTCCCAGAAAAGAGCATCTGATACATGTAGAAAAGTTATCTAAATCAATCATTTGAAACAGTCTGAAGGACTTACTATATGCAAGATAACAGTAATGAAATAATAATACTAATGAAAAGGGTGGTCTGTGATCACTCACTGTGTCCTGAGAAACGAGACCAATATGTCGTCTCCAACTCTCCAATCGGATCCTCTGTATGTTGTGGTTATCAACATGTATAGAACCTGCAACATGAAATACAAGGTATGCAATCCTTCTGATAATTGAGGAGTCCAGAAGCAGAAATAACTTAAGAAATTTATGGGTATGCATAAATTAAAAAAATTCAGATGCCTCACCTGATGAAGGTTCATATAAGCGAAGAAGCAATTTTATAAGGGTTGTCTTTCCTCCTCCAGATGGTCCAACAAGAGCTATTGTCTCCCCAGCCCTTATATGGAGGTTCAACCCATCCAAAACAAGAGGCACATCGTCTGCATATTTAAATGAGACATCACAG
Organism: Corchorus capsularis; assembly: GCA_001974805.1. Taxonomy (NCBI): domain Eukaryota; kingdom Viridiplantae; phylum Streptophyta; class Magnoliopsida; order Malvales; family Malvaceae; genus Corchorus; species Corchorus capsularis. Next base: position 32,737 of record AWWV01010035.1, on the reverse strand, counting down.
AATTTTATCTCCCCCTTGACATGGGCTAAATCAATGGCATCTGGTATCTCAATGACCTATGTTCAAGAATAAATGAAATAAAACAGCAATAAAGGACAAATCAACTAAATAATGCTAGAGACTAATTGTAAGTCATTTATACAATCATCATTACAAGCCGAAAAATGTATTTTGATGTTTGCTCAACCTTTTCTCTATTTAAGGAAATATATCTCAAGGTTCCAGGAGATAGATCTTCCCTGCTAGTACGATCAATTTGCTAGTTATGTTTTTTGCTTCTTTTTTTTTCTTTTTCTTTGGGGAATGTGCCAATTTCTAGGTAGAATTATGATGGCTTACTTGATGCATAAATGCATAATGCAAAGTTCAGGTGTCTAGTAAATGAGGATTTAGAACTGTTTGTCAAAACATAGCCTTAAAAAATGCTTGTGCATTGCTAACCAATCATGAAGACAGTTCATCATAGATCATACAAGAAACTCGTAGACAACCTATGCTATGCTGAGCAAGCAGAAACAAGAAGTACCTTGGACTTCAATTTGGTTAAATCAAATAAGCGTTTGATGGCAGGCTCTCCTTGCTTCAACTCATTGTATGCTTTCCCCAGACCCTGCATGATTCTTTATATTAAGATTGGTTGATTAAGACAGCTGGAATCAGCAAAATGCTTCAGACAACTTAATAAACAATTTCAAAGGTAAGAAGAGATAATTTCTCTAATTCTGACTCCAAACCAAGGAAAATTTTGCGGTGGCCATCAACAAATTAAGTGACCAAAGGATAGACTGCTTAGTACAGAGTACACAAAGTGAAAAGCAAAATATTCAACTATATTGATAATCGGCGACTGATACTTCTATAAACAAGTATGGTAAGCATTTCTGAAGATATATGTTACCTGGATGGGTTCAACCAAGAAAATCAGTGATGTTACAAAAGAAACCATGCTAGAGCCATCAAAAGAGCCATGTGAAACCACCACAGATCCAACGCAAAGTATAAACAAAACTCCAAAATAAATAATTTGTATGATCTGGGGGATTAATGCCTTCATCTTCTTCTTTTCCAAACATTGACTATAATCTGCATAAGCAAGCCTTTGAAATCTGGCATGCTCAGACAACTCTGCATTGTTTGCTTTCACAAAAAGAATGGCTGGGAGGACCTAAAATATCATAAATGGACTAGCTAAAATAAGCAACAACTAAAAAGTTGGAAACCTTGGAGAAAATCAATGAAAAAAAGGGACTGCAAGCAATATGAAAAAGCAAACGTATGGCCTAAAAAACCACAAAGCATACCTCATTTAGGTAAGATGCAAGAGTTGCAATACTCTGATGTGCTCTCTTAGATATCTTACGAAGTCTTTCACCAAGATAAGCTACAACAAAAGCCATACATGGAATGACCTATTTCACCAAAAATTTATATTTAGACACTTCAAATATGAAGGTGATCATAAACTACGAATAAAAGCTAGAATAAATGATTTAACTATACTAGTATAGCATGTTTCCTCACCATTGCTGAAATAAAGGAGAGAGAAGGACTGATAACCAGCATCTGCGTTGCCATTGCAAATAATTGCAGTGTGCTGGGCACAATAGCCTGTCCCAAGAACAAAAGTAGTTATCCACATAAACATTGCCGAGTCTAACCACATAACTAACAACAAAAGACACTTAACAATGAAGGTCACAATGACATCAATGATCCATCTATAACCATAACATTAGCACCAAAACAATGAAAAGCCACAAAGGTTATTTTCCTTGTAATAATTCATCTAATAAAAGAAAATTTGAGCTTATGAAGGCGCAGCGCACAAAGGGTACAAAGCAGAAAGAACCACTTGAGACATATAAGTTCAAATTTTGAGTTCTAGGCTTCTAGCTATTGCATTGAAGTGTTCCTCAGATACTTTAAATGTTTATTAATCAAAACCCAAAGCATAAATTTTTTTATATAAAAAATGATAATAAACAGAAGAAAGAAGTGTAAAGTAAAAAAATCCCATTACTAACATTGAGGAGAGCAAAAACTGTATCAGCAACATCAGAAGCCTCAGCAGTAATCCGATAAGCAATATCCCCAGAAGAAACTGCATTGCCACCTTCAAAAAAACTCAAGTCTCTCTCCAAAACCTTCTCAAAAACGAAACTTCTCATCCCATACTCTGTCCTTAACGCAGCTTCCCATAGAAAGGCTTGTTGCCAATAACGAGCAACTAACTGGGCAAAAACCAAAACCCCAAGAACAAGGCCCTGGTCACGCAACGTGGAGAGGGAGATATTATTGGTTAAGTTCGAAGAAAAGGAGCCAATTCTGGGGATGATTCCTGAAAGGGAAAAAACTGAGATTGAGCTGCATATCCAGCCTAGGAGAATTGGTTGGTAATTTGATTGGAGGAAAGGTTTGAGTTTGGTGAGTGTTTCAGAAGTTTTTGAAAGTGGGTTTTCATAGGTTTGGGGGTTTAAGGGGAGTTTGGTGGAATTTATGGATTTGAGTGGGGTGATAAAGGGAAGTTTTGAAGGTGAATTGAAGTGGAGAAAATTGGGTTTTGGTTTGGGTGTCGGCCGGAGGTGGAGAGATGGCGGAGTTAGCAGTGGCTGTGACGGTGGAGAGAGAAGGATCAGGCGGTTAAGGGACATTTTGCATTGTGAATAGAAGAATTGGAGGGTTTCCAACGGCAAAAGGGGAAAAAAACAAACAAAAATAACAACCACCTATGACTAGGAACTTGGATGAGTTCAGTTCAGTTCAGTTCAGTTCAGTCCGCGTCAAACTCAAATATCAGAAACATAAAATGAAGTCGGATGAATTTCCAGGGTGTTAAGACCAAAAGGCCCATTAAATTCAAATGGGTTCTTCTTCTGAGCAAAGAAGAAATCCTGTAAGCCCAAAACATTATAGTAAGAAACGACATAAACCCATGTTTACAAGGAACACGATCTCACTCCTATCGTCTTTTTTTTTTCGTTTCCATCAAACACTTGCTTCGATTAAAGCAAAGTTGATGAATGATGTATTAGCTGTATCAACTTTTACTTGCAAATTTTTAGAAAAGGAAAAAAAAATCATCCTACTAAAGAGAATTCGATTAGAAGAGCCCCTGAGGATTGCTGAAATCGTGAAGCAAGTTAAGGAGGAAAACTCCCACTCAGAAAGTTAGTTCAAAAGCAGTCAAAACCAGGTCTGGTTCTTCCACTTCACGGCCTCCTTGAACATTGCAGTTTGAAATGGTACCCTACTAGAGTTGTAAATCATTAGTTAATAAAATAAAGTTGCTGTACAACATCACCGGTTGTCCCCTTGCTCTGATGGTTAGAATATGTTTCATTTGACCCTAAATGGCAAAGGTTCGAGGACTGGTATATATAATTGTTTTCTTGAAAAAGTATGCAAAAATGGTTGAAAAAGTGAGGTATTCTAAAATACCTCTTTTTTATTTTTCAAAAATCATATATAGTTGATGTGTTGAAAGGAATTAGATCAATGGCAAATTGGCAATAGCTATCTTCTATTAAAGTTACATATATATCAAATAAACAAACGTAACTGGGAACAGAAAGGAAGTTCTCTAAATTCATGTTTTTGCTGCTACAACTTCCATAAAGATAATACTATTATGGAAGAAGGAAATGCCCAATGGGCAATGAATGTTACAAAAAAATAAAACTCATTACAGAAACAAAAAAGGAAACAAAAAGGATCAAAAAAAGGATTGAATTGCTATACTTAACATGCTCTTTGCCTGCATGCAGCCAGATATATTTAGTATATATTTTTATGTTCATTTCTCTCTCAATTTCTTGGCTATGGCAAAGGCTGCTCCTGCCACTGCCACCACCGCAGCTGAAATTAAAATTGTTGTTTTCAGCGTCTGCATTGAATCCTTCTTTTTCTTTTCCTTCTTCTCTTGTTCCTCGAATCGATCCTTCATTGCAATTTGTAAGAAGAAATCAGTATAACTATAATCACCAAAAAACTTAATGCAAATTAATGTATAATTTGGTTTTTCTTTACCTTAATCTCCTTGGAAGTAGCAATCTCAGACGACGTGGAATCAACCTCGAAGTACTTGTTTGCACCAGGATTCAGCTCCCCATTAATGTCAGCTGCCGGAAATGTTCCATTATTAGAAATTGGATTTGCCATTTTCGTCTTTTGGCTTTAGAAATCCTTAAAGTTAATCTGTATCCTTCCTTTTGCTGAAAAGAGGAGGGGAAGTGAAAAAAGAGGAAGAGATATAAGGCTTGAGATCTCAAAACATCAAAGCAGAATGTATCAGAGACACGTGTCAATAACCCAGAAGCTTGAATCTTGAGCTTTTTATGGGTTTTAACGACTTTCTATTTTTGTTCTTAACTGTCCTAGTAATTTGTCGGGATTAACTAATCCTGGATGTCTGTAATGATTAGGTTATCCTGGACTTGTGTTTGGTGACCATTAATGAATGATGAAGCCATGGAGAAATCATAGGCACTTCCTATCTTTCTCTTCCTCTTTTTCCCTGTAAAAATAAAATATGGTCGAACCATTATTCAAAAAAAATGCAGAAACATTTTCCATTTCGAGATAGATACCTTGGTAACAAAATTTGGTTTCTTGAAAATGCATTAGTTCCATATGGAGCACATCTGATATTACAACTTAGAATCAATTATCAAACAAGTTAAAATTACACCATCTATCTTGCAGGATGATCACCTAAATAATGCTGTACTGATAATGAGAATTCAACATGTTTCCCCAGCCTTTTAACGAACCCGAGAAACTCTGCCTTATCTGCAAGTAGGGAATACAGATATCTTGCCGTCTCTCAACGCAAATTTCTAATCCTTTGCACCAAAACCACGAGGACTAGGTCTTGTCGATGATGAGTTTGCAAACTGCCTTCTTGACTCTGCTTTTTTCTTTCTTCTTGCAGTGCCAGGAGGAGCCTAAAATGGAGAAAACAAAAAGCAACAGTTAGTACAGAATAGCTTGCACATAAATCACGGAATTGGTATTATGATTCCTGTTATGATTCTATCAAATCCCAAACAAGTTTCTAATTAGATGACACTGGTCATAAGTGTAAATATCCAGAGTTGCAGACAAGGCACCTTTTGTTCTGCTTTCATTGCATCCTCAAGATTGCTCAATGTTGGCATAGATCCACCTTCCATTACTCCCATCAGATTCTTCATGCGTACGCGCATTTGGAACAGTTGAGCAACAAGTTGACTCACCTATTATTGATACCAGAGTCCAGAGATCATATTCCCATAAAAAGTCGTCAAAATTTTGATTAACTACTAGACACTAGTATCAACAATGCATACCTGCTGCTCTGTTTTACCAGAAGCTTGAGCAATTCTTTTCCTCCTTTCAGGCGACTCAGCCAATAACTCTGGCTTCTCCCTTTCCTCTGCAAAGAAGCAAGAAAACAAGAAAAGGTCAACAGGGATGAATTTGACTGGAAATGAAATGAATGAGAGAAGCAAATACAGGAACAACTTGTCAAAGTAAGCGGAAAATATCTTCATCAAATCAAGTATGTTGTTTTAAAAGGAAGATTGAGGAAGGGTAATGGAAAGGATTAGAACTATTATCTCTTTTACAGGATACTATGCTCTTCATCATTTACATTATCAGCCCCAGAAACCAAGACATAAAAGAGTTTGTATAGATAAAACATTAAGCGTATGGCAATATGGCTTCATCTTTCTGTTTACCCCTCTTTTGTGAAAAGAAAGGGGTTTGCGTGTACAGGAGCAATACCATTACCACTTGATGGTTAAAGAAACTAGGTCAAGCTACATTAAACAAATTAACAGAAGAAAAAATATGCTTGGCCATATTTTATTATTATCAAAGCTACCACAGTAAATGCAGTTAGAATAAGAGACCTGGTGTCATGGCTTCAATCATTGCCTCCATTATCTTTAAACTCTTCTCTGCTTCTCGAACTTGGGCTGGGGTAACCTATTTGTGAACACATAGAAAATCAAATCAGTTTTTCTTTTATAAAGTTCATAGTGACTTTCATTTTCTAAAGAAAGAGAATGAGTAACAGTAAAATCAATTGACCAGATGGTTGCATAAACTTTCACAAATAGCAATACCAAAGAATAGGAAACCACACTTTCATACCTTCCCCATTCCAGGGATCATTCCAATGACACGAGTCATGGAACCCATCCGTGCAACAGCACGAGTCTGCTTTAGGAAATCATTGAAGTCAAACTTTGCACTCATGATCTTCTTCTGCAAATCTTCAGCATCTTCTTGGCGCATCTAAACAGAAATGTGGATTAAAGACTTATCTAGAGGTGTTCTCTTTGAAAGGATATAAAATAAAATTATCCAGAACTTACAACTTCTTGTGCCTTCTCAACAAATGTGAGGACATCCCCCATTCCCAAGATGCGTCCAGCCATACGATCTGGATAGAAAGGTTCGAGGTCCTCCATGCGCTCTCCACGCCCTACAAGCTTAATTGGCTTCCCAGAAACCTGCAGATCAAAAATATAGAACATATAAAGATGCACAAATTTGCCACTAAAAAGTGTATAAGAATTTTTAATTTCCAGGCACTCTAAGCTAAAAAAATCAAAGAATGGTAAAGCAAACCTCTTTAACACTCAAAGCTGCACCACCTCTAGAATCCCCATCTAGCTTTGTCAAAATGGCACCGGTAATCCCTATCTCAACGTTAAATGTTGTGACCAAGGCTGTGAATCAAAAAAGAAGATGAAGAGAAGAATCATGGGACTTGTCACCATCATTGTCTTGCAAATGGTTAAATTTAGCAGGTATATAGACACAGAGACACATAAATTCAATCAAATGGAAGCAAAGAGTAAACTTCCATAATAAAACTCCTATGGTCATTTATGTAAGAACTTTGCCAGCTGCTTGGCATTCTAGGTAGAAAGCTGAGCAATTAATGCTGCAGTTTCTGCTTGAATGAGATACATGCCCTATGATTGCAAGTAGTGAATGTGCATAATGTATTACTGAGGAGGAAGAAAGTTCAACTGTAGTTTTCACAAGATATATATAGTAGAAAAAAACAAGATTTATGAGATTCTGGGTATAGAAGTACTCAGAATTTCTAAAAGAATAAGTAAATAAATAAATTAGAATTGGCGTATTGAAACAGAAAGGTGGAATTCTGAGTACCAGCAGCTTCTTGGCCAGTCATTGCATCCACGACCAGCAAAACTTCTGTGGGTTTAAGAACTTTTTTCACTTCTTTTAACTCATCCATCATTGCTTTATCTATCTGCTCAATACAAAAATAAGATGCATGGAAGATTAACCTGTGGATGTTGCACCCCTGAAGAATCATTGAAAATTTCATGACAGATGCTTATCTCAATACCTGGAGTCTTCCTGCAGTATCCATTATCACTACATCTATCTTCTTCTTTTTGGCCTCTTCTAAACCTTGCCTTGCTATGTCAGATGGTTTAACCTCAGTCCCTGCTGTATAAACAGGTACACCTACCTGTCACAAGCTATAACAGAATATGAGAAATTATAACTATTAAAAGAAGTAAATAACCTAATGTTGGTAGATGCAACCTACATACCAATCAACACATTTCTCAGTTCATGAACTAAACCAGAACTATGATTACCAGTCAAAAACAGCAAGGGAAATTATTATGAATTTGATTACTATGTTGCTATGCCTGAAACTGAAATTAAATCCATTTAAATTGAATTTTATTGAGAATTTAAAATCCAGGCTTTGACCTCACAGGTTAGCACCTCTAACTGCTAACAGAGCCACTCTGGAGGTGGCACCAAACTTATACTCTGATTTAACAATCCCAGAAAATCTTCTTTGAAATCCACTAGAACAAAAAGTGAACTTGGAAGAAAAGTAGATAACTAAAATCACATAAAACTATTGGGAACAAGAGAATCTTATTGAAAATGAAAACCCTATACCTGTTCACCCAAGATAACAAGTTGATCAATAGCAGCAGGTCTGTAAACATCTCCTGCAATGAGCATGCTACTCTTACCCTGTAGTCAACATTATGCTCCAATGTCAGTGGAAGCTTAGGAAAAAACTATGCTTGATTATATGCAACAACACAACAGACACCTGTTTCTTAAGATAATTAGCTAACTTTGCACAAACAGTTGTCTTTCCAACTCCTTGAAGACCAGCCAATAATATAACAGTGGGGCCAGATTTTGAAAAAACCAGTTCAGAAACCTCTCCTCCCATCAATTTCACGAGCTCATCATGAACGATCTGGAACCAAAAGTAATATGAGCAATACACACAGGTCAAACATCAAAGACCACTAAGATAGTTCTAGAATTCTAGCATTAAAGAGACAGTAAAATACCTACTAAAAGCTTACAAGAGTGATGGAAGATCATGCTACTAATGATGTTACTTAGATACTTCATTGATAGAAGTCCATACCTTGACCAATTGTTCATCCGGCTTCACTCCTCGAATAAGGCCAGTTCCCACAGCCTGATCGCTTACAGCTTGGACAAACCTTCTGACAACAGGAAGACTCACCTGTCAGCAGACATAACAACCATTTTATTCAGATGTCATCCTATTGAAAATTTGTAAACTCCAATTACTAATTCCAATGCTAGTCACTTACATCTGCTTCCAAAAGGGCTCTCCTAATATCGCGCATTGGCTCCACAATATTCTCCTTTGTCAAAACCTCTGAAACACAATCCAATTCACTCCTAATTTAGACATTTAAAAACCTAACTCCCAGTAGCAAGTCAATTCAAAATCTATTTTTTACTTTCTGAAAACTTATTTTGAAGTTAAAGCAAGACATTCAAAAGAAATTGAAAATATTACAAATTAACAGTGTTTCAAGAAAATTAACGAGAAAAGGGGGAAAGGATCAAACCTTCTCCTTTAAGCTTGGTCCATGCAGATTCGAGACCACTTGTCAATTGTCCAAACATTTCAGCTCTTACAACACCTCGCATATCTCTCTTAAAAGTAACCGTCTTGGAATTCACCCATCCCCATATCTCTCTCTGCCATAAAATTCAAAACTTTAATCAATTTTAAAACTCAGCAGCCGAAAAAGCAGCTAATTTTCATTCACTCAATCTCTCTGCAACTGAACGGAGACTAGTTAAGCATAAATATAAAGTTCTGTACTTTTTTAACTTACAGTGAACAAATTCCTCGACGAAAGAGAAGTGACATTGCCGGAACCACTATTCCAAGAACTGCCGAGTTTAGTTGAGTTTCTGGGACTGTTGTAGAACTTCCGGTTCGTCGGAAAGGAACCTGAAGTAGCCGAGAAATGGCGGGAAGCAACGGTTGAAAATTGCATTGCCTCCATTGCTGGAGCTCAAGTTCTCGCTTCTATTTCTTTTGCTTTTCTTTCTCTCCCTCCCTAGATTTTTATTTCTCTGTCGACATGGACGATTTAGATATGATCCGTTATCTTCTTCCTTTGTTTGGATTCCCTGCTACGCGGCCCAGTGTTTTATTTTATGTCAGAGTTTCTTATCCAATAGCGTGATTTCTTTCAAGTTTCAACAGCTTACGTGGCTCGCCCACTAAACGCAGCGTTTTAAACCCCCTCTCTCTCTCCTCGTCTCCGTTTCTTTCTACCCGCCAAAAGATGTAACGGCCTTCATCTTCTTCCTTTCGATCAAACTCCAAAACGGCATCGATTCTCAGCCGTTTCTGCTCCCCATGAATCATGACCTTGCTTACTTGGAACACTCAGCTGCGGGAGCTAGCAATGCAATGCAAATACCTTGACGCTCTAAATCTCTACCGCCAAATGTTACGGTGCGGTTTCACCCCAAACGCCTTCTCTTTCCCTTTCGCTCTCAAATCCTCAGCTTCCCTTTCCCTTCCTTTATCTGGCCACCAACTCCATTGCCACGTTATCAAAACTGGGTGCTCCCCTGAACCCTTTGTTCTCACTTCTCTAATCTCGATGTACTGCAAATTCAATTCCCTCACAAGCGCCCGCAAAGTGTTCGATGAAAATCCAATTTCAAATCAATTAACCGTCTGTTACAACGCCTTGATTTCCGGGTATGCATTAAGAGACCGGGGTTTTGATGCCATTGATTTGTTTTGTAGAATGAGAGAAATGGGTGTTTCTATTAATTCAGTCACAATGTTGGGCTTGGTTCCAGTGTTCTCAGAACCAGAACATTTCAGCGTTGGGATGTTCTTTCATTGCTGTTGCGTGAAGTTAGGGTTGAATCTTGATTTCTCTGTTTCTAATTGTTTGCTTACAATGTATGTAAAATGTGGGGCGGTTGAATCTGGTAGGAAGTTGTTTGAGGAGATGCCTGAAAAGGATCTGATTACTTGGAATGCTATGATTTCAGGGTACGCACAGAATGGACTTGCTGCTGATGTTTTAGAACTTTATAAAAGAATGGAAGCTTCTAGAGTTTGTGCAGATGCGGTAACATTTGTTGGGGTTCTATCCTCATGTGCCAACCTGGGTGCTATTAGCATAGGTCGCGAGGTTGAACAACGGATAGAGTCTAGTGGACTTGGTTTTAATCCGTATTTAAATAATGCACTGATTAATATGTATGCTAGGTGTGGCAATTTGGTTAAGGCTCGGGCTATTTTTGATCGTATGCCAAGGAAAAGTGTGGTTTCATGGACAGCAATTATAGGTGGATACGGAATGCACGGATATGGAGAGATTGCCGTGGAATTGTTTGATGAGATGATTAAGGATGGTATTAGGCCTGATAAGGCTGCATTTGTAAGTATTTTGTCTGCATGTAGTCATGTGGGGTTGACTGAAAAAGGCTTGGATTATTTAGCTGAAATGAAGATGAAGTATGGCTTGCAGCCAGGTCCAGAACATTATTCTTGTGTGGTGGATCTTCTAGGTAGGGCTGGTCGCCTCAATGAAGCTTTGGAGCTCATTAAATCAATGCAGGTAAAACCTGATGGTGCAGTCTGGGGTGCCCTTTTGGGTGCCTGCAAGATTCATCGAAATGTAGAGATAGCAGAGTTGGCATTCAAACGAGTTATTGAGCTTGAGCCCACAAATATTGGATATTACGTTCTGCTATCCAATATTTATTCTGAGGCAGAGAATTCGGAGGGAGTATTGAAGGTTAGAGTAATGATGAGGGAACGGAAGCTCAAAAAAGATCCAGGATGTAGCTATGTTGAATATAAAGGGAGAGTTCACCTTTTCTTTGCAGGGGACAGAAGCCATCCTCAATCACAGGAGATACACAAAAGGTTAGACGAGCTAGAAACTTTGGTGAAGAAACTTGCTGGATGCAGACAAAATCAAGAAAGGAGAAATAAAGATCTTCCCCATGGGATGAGTGTTCATAGTGAGAAGTTGGCGATTGTCTTTGGACTGTTGAACACTGAGCCAGGCGCAGAGATTGTTGTGATAAAGAACCTTAGAGTATGTGAAAATTGCCATTTTTTCCTCAAAGCTGTTAGCAAGATTGTGGATCGTCAACTTGTTGTTAGAGATGCAACGCGTTTCCACCATTTCAAGGATGGGCTTTGTTCGTGCAAAGAGTACTGGTAACTTTTACTGCAGCTTTCCATATTTCAAAATTTACTCACTTTGATATTCAAAAAGAAGGATACATTATTAGCAAATAGGCTGTGAGAGGACTCAAGAATTGAGTTTCAAAATACACACCTGAGGTTTAAGCCTGCAGATTACCACTTCAGCAGATGGTGGCTGCAAGCCTGCAAGAACATATGATCAAATGTTCTATGGATAAACTTTGGGTTGATTAAATTGCTACTGAACTGCGTTGATGAGGAAAGACCTTCGTTTCTCGCATCAGTTAACAGTTCAAAGAAGGTTAAGCCCTATAAGTGATAAGAAGATGAAATCCCAGCTGAAAGGCCTATAGAGAAATGGGTGGCAATCAACCAGCGATGCTTCAGATTAATTGACTAATCAATGCACTCCCCCAGTTTGCTAAGCAAAGTCACTATTCTTAGCAGCCAGAATGGTTGGAAATATTGTTCTCACTTATTTTCCCATTATTGATCTTGTTTATGAACAAGGAAGCGCTCCTTCCACATTCCTAAGTGGTTGCTGTGACTTTGAATAACATTTGTTATGAGAATGTGCAAGTAACTTTGAATACAAGTAAGTAATTTTGAATACGAGTTCTCATTTCCATCTGTACTTGATCCCTTTTTCATACCCTAGCCATTGTACCAATCGATCAAACACGTTTCTCTCTGTTTGTAGAACCAGATTCATATATCTGTTTTCTTACATGATAATGCTTGAAGTTGAAGTCTCAAACAGGTTAGAAGAAGAGATTGCCGTGAGTCGTACCTTATCCCCTAATCAAGGTAAACAAAACTTCCACCAAGAGATTTCTTTAGGAGGAAGTGCAAACAATTTAATTAATTCCTGAAATTTTCTTAGTTCCCATTGTATGATCATGTAAATTTGAAAATTAAAAATGGTAAAAGATACAACATCAATCATCATTAACAATTAAAAATTTCTACATAACTTTGGAACTATGTCTTGTCTTGACTTAAAAAGAACTATTGCAAAGCTTCAATTCAGAGGATTAGTCGCACCCCACCCAGAAAATGAGCTAGCAGGTATGAAATATACCTTTGAATACAATTTACAAGGAAGAAATAGAGTTGAAAGGCTAAAAATGGATGTAATTAAAGCTACGGCTAAATTTGTATTGCAGTCTTCAAAATTGCGTCTAATGTATCATGCATTGCTGCTATTGCTCAATTATGCCACCAAGGGCTACAACTGCATCAGTTCCAGAGACACAAACATCTTCAACAAAAGGAATGGTTTTCCGCACCGTCAATTTCATTGGCATAGTTCCCTCACCTATACACAAAATGTTAGTAACATCTTAGCAAACCATGCATTCTACAAATATCTTAAACCAATAAGAATCAGAAGCCAACCTCCAATACTTTTATCCTTTTCCGTGCAAATGGAAGCATAATGACCACCAGCCACTTCCAAGAGTGCAAATTGCCAATTGTTTGTGAGGATTGAGGGGTCGTCAGATGAATCAATGATTATCTCAGATGCCTGACAATGTGACTAGTGTTAATAAAAAAACTTTAGATACAACTCAGGAGTTGCGTTTGGTTCGTGGTATATAGTGGGAAAGTGTGGTAAGTTGGGTAGAGGGAATAACTTTCCCATGTTTGGTTGGAGGAATCTAATTTTACCACTTTTCCACTTGAGTGGGAATGTGGTGGGAATGTGGTGGGAATGTTATTCCCACCTAAAAGGGTGGGAAAGTTAACTTTCCCAGGAAATTGTTACTCCTTTTCATTTGTATTTCTCTTATATTTTAAAATTTTAATAACTTTCCCATGTTAACCAAACATGGTAATCTTATTCCCACAAAAACAAAAAATTATATTTTCCCACTAAAATAACATTCCTAGGAAAAAAGTGTGAATGACATTACCACGTGATACCAAAGATACCACGAACCAAACATAACCTCAGTAGCATATGTAATATCATAATCAACATTATCCAACATCCATTTTTAGAGGCCCCAAATCACAGCATTCAATGGTACTTTTTCTTATTTCTTTTACATACCCAAGCAATAACCAAGTTCTATCCAAATCCACTTTCTTACCACCTCAGATAAAGCTCTGTGTACTTCCAAGCTCAGCAAGTTGAAATGACTAAATCTACAATTTATGTCTCTTTAATGGGCTAAATGATTATTTTCTGTAAGAAAGCTAGATTGATAATGTGACACAAGCAATTGTATTCTACAATTGGAACTACATAAAGTTCAGGTACAAACCTCAGAAACTGGACTCCCAGGAAGACTCCTTAAAGCTTTAGGTCTAAATCGAATGGTAAATGTCTTGAAAGGCACAGCTGAGAAACCTTTTCCCAATGCTTTAACATATGCCTCCTGGAAATGAGACCAGATTGTAGTACACTTGAGAAAAACTTGAATGCAGTACATTTTAAATATAATTTGCCATACTTTGGGACAGATTTGGTGTACATAATATCTTGCTTACTTTGAGAGTCCATAATTTGATAAACTCCTGACGCTGAATTTCAGGGTCTGAGATAGCAGTTAAAAGTTCCACTTCATAAGGAGAAAAATAGCGTCGAGCGAAGGCTATGACATTGTTCTTTATCCTTCGTTGTTTCTCTTCAACATCAATTCCAATCTATGAGGATAGAAAGCAAATGGAACCAAGTTAGAATACGCATGGTACAAATCTTTAAGACAAACCAACATATATTGTTGAAGGTAGATCCATGCATCCAACAAGAATAAGAATAGGACTTACTGGCACATTCACCGTCACGCCACAGGCAATCATTGAAGATGTGTGTGAGATATTGAAATGCAACGGTGGTGGGATGAAGTTGTCCTCAGTTTGCCACTCCACCTATTTAAATATGAAACAAACAAAACAATCAAAATGCGCAAGAATTCAAGGTCCTCGGCCAAAAAGGATAGGCAGATCCTTTACCAATCTATAATAGAACTCACCTCAGGCTTCCCGTAGATGTTCTTCCTAAACTTCAAAGATCTCGGATTCATTTCACAATTTGTCTGATCTAGCAATATAATTACTACGTTAGTAGTCTATGAAAAGCATGTTTATAACATAGAACTTCTAAAAGAGGCATGTTGACATTTTCACAGTGTCAGCTGGCCTTTGTTACATGATGCTCAGAAGTAAGAGTTAGCAGTATTGCTTTTCTTTAAAAGCATCAATCTCAATCACAATTCTAAGTAATAGTTTGAACCTTCACGAGGCAAAGAGAAATCAGATATCATAGTAGGGTTGCGGCAGTTACTGTCAACCTAAACAAGATGGTCTATCTACGATATAGTATGACATTTAACACAAATTGAGTATTTTAATCACATTAAAATTGAGAATTTGATGTAATTCATTTCTGATTAACAAAGAAGCTTATAGATACCAACCTTTTTAAACTATTCCTCAAGTTTCAGTTAACCTCGAGAGATTGAACAATGTATATACAGATAAGAATATCCAATACATTGGCTGTCTTTGATCACTTTAAAACTCAACCTAAGTTAATACTAATACAACAACATGATGAAAATGGTAAGCACAACAAATAGGGGACTTACATCTAGCAATGGTAGTGCGAACCAAAGCTCGAGCAAGGAGAGCCCTTTTCTTCAGCTGGTCTCCACCCATGCGGTTAACATTCTCCCTTTCACATGGTGATAAGAGTTCAGAATATTGTTTTAGAAGAGCCACACGCTTCACCTCATCAGGCAATATATACCAAAGATGGGTTTCCCTTCAAACACCAAAAGAACCATAAAGTAAGAATGATTCAACAAAAAGGAGGTTCATACTTTAAAGCACAAATATTAGAGCTTGGAAGACCAAATAGCATCCATGGAAAATCAGAAAAACAAAAAGAAGCAAATTTGCAAGGTACCCATATTAATTGAGTGCACATATAACTTAAATTCTTAATGAAACGGAATAAATTGGCACAAAAAAAGGGAAGAAATCAATACTTTGGAGATGGGAGTTGCAGGGGAACCAAAGGAGGCAGAGCAGCAGAAAAATGTCTCTGAAAGCATCGTACATTCATCTCCAAGTTAACTTTGCGTAATAACGAAAATGAATTTCCAAGCTTGAGAAATTCCCAAGGGAACCATGAAATCAAAATTTTACTATTTTGTATTCAGTATTCAATTAACAACTTTTCGAGGAGTAAATCTTTGAAAAACTCTCCAAGCTTTTGATTTCTTGTTAGGAAGTGGGGAATTGGGAAAGGCGTTGCCGTTGATGTTAACGAAGTGCGTGTGGGCTGGACTTGCTTCTCTCCCCTTAGTCCCTTTCTAAAAAAAAAAACAATTATTGGAGTCAAATGAATTGAAATGTTAGGGAAAAAAAAGGAATGGCATATTTGTAAATAAGTAGAAGAAAGAGGGTAAATGGATGGCGATGAGAAAACATTAAAGAAAAAAAATGATGTAACCAAAGGTGAATAATAGTTATTTTATTGCTACATAAAGGTGAATAATTTTGAGAAATAGAACTTCCATTCGAAACTTAAATGTCAGGTGCATAGGAGTTCCACACCAGGCATAACAAGCATTTACATCACAATAGGGTGCAAATGAGCACAGTGTCAGCGAATAGCTCGTGTTCGTTTTCATTAAGGACTCGTTTATGTTCGTTTGATAAGATAAACGAACGAATACGAACACAATTTTAGTGTTTGTTTAATAAACAAGTCGATCTCAAACAAAGGGTGTTTGATTCGTTTATGTTCACGAACAGACTCGATTAATGTTCGTTTAATAGATCGTTTATAGCTAGTATGTCCGTTTATATTATATATATTATATATAAATAATTATATTTTTATTTATATAAATATTAATATATATAATTATATTTTATATAAATATTAAAATATATATTGTTCGTGAACTTTTTTTTCTAATTACAATTTGTTTGTGAATAGACTCAATTAGTGTTCATGAATACGTTTGTGAAGTGTTCACGAATAAGTCTATTTAAATGAGCCGAACACAAATGAACACGAATACAGTATAATAAACGAACACGAGCTCGAACACCCTTTCCAAATTTTAAACGAAAACAAGCCAAGCTCGAACAAGCCAAATGTTCGCGAACACAACTATTTCGTGTTCGAGCTCGTTCGAGCTCGGCTCGTTTACACCCTTACATCACAATTCACCTGTGCCAAGTTATGTGTAAACATATTTGCAGACCTATTTACATGCCTAAAAGAACAAAACAGAAATTGGGAAGCAAAAAATCTAATCTAATAAATCAAATTACCCCCTCCCATACAACAGAACCTGTCCTATTTATTTCTAGAACTAGAATTGCCAACAACGAATCACATTCAACTTTGCAAGAAAATAAATCATATTGTTTAGCCAAGATCAGTCCAAAATGTAAAGCATAGACCTCAGCGAAGAACGGATCGGAACATTATCAATTCGAGCCGACGCACAAACTACCTGTCCCAATTTGTCTCTAATCACTCCCAAACCATCCTCCTTTCTATGCGCATAATAAGATGCATCCTTGTTGAGTTTAAATAAACCCAAATCAGGTGAAGTCCATCGTTGAACCACTCGCCCTTGGCTAGGAACCTCATTCCACCGTTGAGAACTCTCAAATTCATTGACTATCCGTGCAGCAGCCGTGGCCAAAGACGCGGGCGTCTTACAGACCCCTCATGGAGAGCCTTGTTTCGATTAGACCATATTAACCATACAACAAGTTCCAAAGACCCCAACTGTCCGGCTTTCAATAGAAGACAATCCCAAAAATTATCTTGATCATACCTATTATGTAAATACCCTTGCAGCCATGGACAAGAAAAATCCCACTATTTAAACACCACTATTTAAAATTCATGGTATATTTTTTTAAGAAAATTACCCAAGGCCCACATCGAGGCCAACTTCGATTTTCGCAGGAGGACCTAGGACTAGTATCAAACCTTAATTCAAATGCTATATCACTCAACTATGGAGTGACACACGGCTCAAAACTTTTGCTCGACACATGTCCACTATATGGAGAGTAAATTGAGCCCCTAGCTTAATGCTTTTTTTTTTGACATGTCTTAGTTCTTTTTTTAACACAAAATTGGGTTTTATGTGTATCGGACAATTGCCATTTGGATCTCGGAGATGAATATTCAATCCATCTGAATTCGTTTAGGACGAATTTTGAATCTGATATGTGGATACCGAGCGAATTTCGATAATCAAACTACTATTATTGACAGATTCGGAGCATTGGTGGATATTATCAATCGGATATCATGCTATCTGAATCCGTTTATATATAAACGGATTTGGGACGATGATATGATCCATATCTTCTAAGTTAATATGTTTAATGCATTCACAATCCTATTATATTTAGTTATTGAAGCTCATAATCTTAATCCGTTTGTATTTAGTGATTAAACGGATTTTGAGTCTTACCCTAATTTTTCGACCTATTCAAATTCAACAGACTAAATATAAAATCAATCTTTCTTTGTATTAAATTATTTTTTCAACTATCATATACTCCATAAAATCAACAAAATAAATATAAAATATAAAATATAAAAATTTCAAAATTAAAAATATACAACTCGCGTCATTTGGCGTGAGCATCAGTCTAGCTAGTTGTATTAAAAGCTCGCAACTTAACAAAACAACACTAAACATAAAGAACAGAAGAAAAGCCCCAAATTAGGATTTCCCATTTTTTTGTCCCCATTTTCTAAGTTTCTTGGACCACAACTTTCAAAATTAGCATAAATTACAAAGAGATAAGTATTTTAAAACTTCCCGGCAACCAGTAAACTTTGGAAATCATATATGCAAAAATTACAACTCACAGTAAGTCAAGACAAATCAACTAAACACCAAAATCACTTTAAATTACAAAGAGATGAGTGTTTTAAAACTTCCCATCAACTAGTATATATCTATCAACCAAACAATAAAAAGTGAACTTGAATTTACTAGAAAACCAATTTTTCTCCCCCCTCATAAACATCTTTGCAACTATTCCCATGTCCATTTTGGTCTTAACATAGTTGGTTTTGTTGAAATTCCATTGAATTGAAAAGGATCCAAATGGTAGTTCATAGAGATTTCATATTTTTATTATATGTACAATTAGGTACTTTATATATAACCATAAAGGGTAAGAAAATGTCGCGCACTTTTGATACTGTCAGTTGTCAGAGCGTTTCCACAGGTCTCCATGAATCAAGGAATATTTATTGTCGTTTAAAGATCCATCGAATCACTTCAAATAAAATAATGAGAATGAATCTCTTCAAATAAAATGATGAGGATGAATCTTACAACGCAGGTGTTCGCGTGAGTGGTGGACTCGGAGACAGAAAGAAACAAGGTCTTACCGCAAGTTCTGCATTTGAAGTCCGTACGGAAAGGCGCCATTGATCTGGATCTTCATAGCTCTCTAAATCACTTCGTCTCTCGCTGAATAACTAACAACTATCTGGAAACGTTGAACAGTCAAATGAGGGCAAATGATTATTTATATATATATGTTCGCGTGAGTGGTGGACTCGGAGACAGAAAGAAACAAGGTTTTACCGCAAGTTCTGCATTTGAAGTCCGTACGGAAAGGCGCCATGGATCTGGATCTTCGTAGCTCTCTAAATCACTTCGTCTCTCGCTGAATAACTAACAACTATCTGGAAACGTTGAACAGTCAAATGAGGGCAAATGATTATTTATATATATATGTACTAGCCCTAGGTCGAAATGGGCTTCGATGTGGACTGGGTAAATTTAACTCACCTTATGTAGCAAATAAAACTACTGGATTGCTAAACACGCCCCTTTTTACTAGCCACCGCCCCCCTTGGACTATTTTGCTCTTGGCTTTATTTTCCTTCAAATTTCAAACTTTTCAATTCTCTCAAATTCTCTCAACCTTCAAACTTTCAAATCCATGACTATTATGGCTTAATTAATTATGGGATGGGTACGTGAAAAAAAAAATCAAAAAGATTTGTAATAAAAAGCTAAGAGAACCTGAGAATTTTAGAAAGTATACATATATATAGAAGAACAATATGACCCAAACAGGTTAATTGCACGAATGGGGACAAGCAAAATTATTAAATGACAAAAAGAAATTAAAGGAAAATTAAAAATCAGAGATGAAAAAAAAAGCTAAAAAAAGCCTGGTCGCGCGATGATCGCGACCAAGCCATGGTCCGATCGCTACCGGATCGCGATTTGGTCTTTTCTCCCTTGACTAATTACTCAATAATCTTTTTTATGTAGTTTGTTTGGGTTTATTAAGTTATAAAAGTAAATTTCGGTTTTGTTGACTATTTTAGATGATTAACTATGTTCACACACATTAGTGTGTTTTAATGGACCGTATGAATTGTCATGGACAATTGATTAATGACTATCAAGGACAAATGATCATTTCTACATTTGCTCTCTTTTTTGGGGTTTTTTGATAATTAGAAGAGTTATAGAAGGCTTTGTTTTGCTAAAGCACTATTTTTATTCTATACCCATCTAACTCCATTGATAGTGTGAAAATGAATAGCCGGTTATTAGGTCTAAAATTTTGAATTGAGCCCAAATATAGTATGGTGTGAACAATATTTACATTCATTAAATTAACTTAATGCCCTTTAATTTTTCTCACAAGCGAGAAAACCGAAGCGACAAAGACCAGTGAAGTAATATTGAAATCAAGAAGGTCTTTGGGGAAATGGATTTCATTTCATTTTTGCGTTCCTCCATTGTTGAAGGATATTTAAGAATATTTTTTTTTTAAAGGATCTATTTTTGAATGATATATTATGATGATATATATTACATTATTAGGTGTGGAAACAAGTATACACATTCAAAACAAATAACATGTATAAAGTATACCCCCATTAAAAGATCCCCGTAGCGCAAGCACGGGGTACCCCTCTCGTTAAGAAATTATTTTAAATAACCTACTTACCAAACTACCTAACAAACAAAAAAATAAATAAAATAAACTCACATTCCGTGATACTTGAATTTAGGACCTAACGGTCTAGACATGGTACACTAACCAGTTGAGCTAACAACTCGGGTGCTAGTGAACCAAACTTTAACCAGAAATAGATTTAAGAAAAGAGAAGGCACCGTGAGAAGAAAGATAAGGATAGGGATAAGGATATAGAAAGAGATAGAGAACGGGAGCGTGAACGGCGCCGTTCTTAGAGAGAAGAGCAGTGATTTCGATAGGGATAATCTTGAGCCAAAATCTCTCTGGAGCTTTGGGAAGAGGGACGTGCTAGTTTATTTGTAGCAAAATTGACAAAGTCCAAAACAAGTGTAACTTGAATGCAATTGAATAAGGATCAGACGATTTGTGGAGGCTGGTTAAAAGTCACCAATATGGTTTTAATCATTTAACCTAGATTTTAGACTATTGGAGCAATAAGGTTCCTAAAAGTTTGATGAAAGGAAAGGAAAATTGTTATTGATATTCAAATGGCAATTACAATGAACTGAAAGTGAAAACAAGATTCAAACAAAAGATCGAATGAATAAGAAAATAAGAGACAAGAGTCTAAGTGACAATTTGGAAACAAGAGTCAAGTAAGCATGTGTGCTTGATTTTGTGATGGACAAGTGTGTGTAGAGTTGAGAGTCCCGAGCACTGGTGAAGCTTCTTCCTTTTATAGTCTCAATGTCAATCTAGATCCACAAGTCAGGAATCACACAGTGCCAATCTTCAATTATCATGATGACAATTTTATATTGTCTTCAATGTCAAGTCCAAATTGATCCTGATTTCCCCACCATTGTCCTGAACTTAAGATATCAACATCAATTTGAATCACGTGAATTGTGATCAATTAATTAACTTCTTCATGAATGAATACTTGATCTTTTTCCACTTGACATGGTTTTGACTATTTTCCATTAAATTGTGCTGATGGAGTTTTATATAAGTAGTCTCTTCGACTTGGGTTATTGGGCTTTAGTTCAAGGTTTTTCCAAATCAAAATAGGCTTAGAGTGATTTGTTGGAAAATTTGGCATTAAATCATGTGTGTGGGTGAATGAGAAATTGTTTCTCAAAGTAACACCCATGATTTTGAAACATATTTGTTGGAATTAACTGACAAGTGAGATTTGTTTGTAACAAAGTTACAAATTAATGAGATTTAATGTTGTAACAATTGTTGGAACATTTTACAAATATTCAACAATTTCATAATATCCAACAAGGATATTTATATAAGTTTTGAATGAATTTTATAAACTCATGAAAGTTATGAAAGATGAATTAATAATCATCTTTGATGATAATTAATTGGTGCAAAATATAACCATGTTAAAGATTATAACGCTATGGGCATACGTTCATATTGCTTTAGTATAAAAAGGTTCATGACTCTCCAAACTTATATACAATCCTACCATCACATTGCATTCACAATTAGACATCAAGAGAAAATTAGCTTTCACTTCATTTCATTACATAAATAGTGTTCTAAAGATCTCTTGTTCAAGTTCGCCTGGTGAAGAGCTTAATGCTAGCTGCTTCATCGTATCCGTTGTATTATGGGAAATAGACGTCCATTCAACCTCGAGCACACTTATCGGAGGGGATGAATCTGTTTTGAGGAAATTGTGTTGAACACAAGCCTCGGATAGTCTGTTTCCTAAACCCTTTCCTTTTTCAATTTCCGTATAAATATACTTATTATATTTATGTGTTTATATTTATGATTCTTCATATATTGTTGTGTTTGATCATTTGGTAATTTATTATACCTTGATATTTTATTATATTAATAATTGTGGTTTATGAATACCATTATCTCCTAATTAATTATAAGTTTCCACTAACATGATTTTAATCTCATCAATATTGGAATTTAAGATTTATTCTTGATCATCTAAAATTAATCAATCAATTAGACCACAATTGTAGGATTAGGGTATATATAAACAGATAGGGATAGGGACCGAGAACGAGAAAGGCATCGTTCTGAGAGGGAGAAGAGCAGTGATTCGGATAGGGAAAAAGAGAAGCGGAGGGAGAGGAAAGAAATGGAACGAGAGAAAGAGAGATTCAAGCTGATGCTATGCCTGAACATTATGATGCCGAGTTGGAGATTAATGAGCTTCCCCAGAATGCTCGATGGAAGGTCACCCACATGAAAACTTTGGGTCCCATATCAGAATGGACTGGAGCTACCATTACTACTAGGGTCCAGTTTTTCCCACCTGGTCGGATCCCAGGACCAGGACAACGCAAGCTTTACCATGAAATGTTATGCACAAGTGAAGTCATACGGGCACAAGAAAAGCAAGATTCATTTCAGGTCAGGAACACAACTTAGATCGATTAGAAGCTGTACCAATAAGGCAATGAGTAACAGCAGAAAATGTTAGAGCCGAGGAAATGTCAGTAAGAACCGATGGAAGATTACAGAATTTCCATCCAAAATCACATAAAAGGACACACATGAACTCATACACGATATTTCCAAAAGAAAAATGAAATCGAAACACAACATACCAACTTTTACCAGTTGGCATTTCTCTCCCATCCCAATCCCATTTGACTACAACCCTAGCGTTCAAGGCCTTTTACCGCCAAGCTTCAAAAAGCTCGGCTCTTGAATTGATGCGACCAACAATCCGGGTTCCCTTGCTCTTCTCTACAGCACCTGCTGCACGACCAGTTGGCCGCTCATTTGCCATCTTTGATCCCTTCTTTAGACTTGAACCACCTGATGGACCAATTCTGCCCTTCTTAGATGTACTTAGTAGGCCACCTTCTTGGAGTTCATTTGCTAAAGAGTCCACTTGAGAAACCATAGTGCAAGGACAGTTATCCACCAGAGATCGATGTCCAGCACAAATATTCTCAATCGAAGTTAGGAAACTTTGAGAATTACTTTCAGTTGTCAAATCCTCTTCAGTGGAGTCAGTGGGGCTCTCAGGTTCTTGAGCAACATAAACTTTCTCTTCTTCACTTTGGTTTTGAACCTCCTCATTGACATCTTGCTGTAGTTGGGAAGAGCTTTGCTGTCCATTCTTATCAGAAGGCTCTGAACGAGAAACAGAAGTAGAATCTACCACAGTTTCTTCTCTTTCTTTAAGTGTTCTGATAATAAGTGTCTTGAGAAAATTCATCACCTGGACCGCATACATCAGTGCCGTTAAAGGATCTGACATCTGCAATAAACACAAGAAGCGGAGGTCATTAATCTGTGAATGGACTAGATTGCAAGAACAAACTTACATTTTAGCACATAGAAACCACGAACTTGTATCAGAAACTCTTTTTGTTTTTTTTTTTAAATCAAAGTAATAGTAACTTATTAAAGCTTTTTGCAAAAAAGAATTTCAAAAGGAATACACTGTCAAGTTTATCAAGAAGAAGAGCTTTCGCATGTTTCAAGGTTGCCAGAAAAGGACTTCTCCAAAGTTGGAACTCATTGTCTTGAAACTAGATCATATGCTGGAATAGTACG
Source organism: Corchorus capsularis (assembly GCA_001974805.1). Classification (NCBI taxonomy): domain Eukaryota; kingdom Viridiplantae; phylum Streptophyta; class Magnoliopsida; order Malvales; family Malvaceae; genus Corchorus; species Corchorus capsularis. The sequence goes on along the minus strand of AWWV01010035.1, from coordinate 8,706 downwards.
AGTGTGCTTTTCTAAGAAATTCTGGTTTTCCCAGTTTTCTGAAAATATAAAATGCAGCAAGTTTGTGCTCAGGGGAGCGAAGGGATGCATCCATGTTACAACTAGTATCGCATGATATGCACAAGATACTCATCACCTTTAAGGCAACGAATATGAGAAAATGTTGCAGAGCAATGCAAAAGAGGTTTATCAACAAAGCAAAATCATCTCAAACATCAATGAACAATAACAAATTGCACTAAAGTTAACATGTGTATTTACAACTAAAAAATTTTACTCACTTGAGTCATGTTTGGAGCAAACACCATGGCAATATTGCGTGCATTCATCTTGTTCAGATGTTCCAGTTGCACAACATCAGCCATTAAATTTATTGCCCAGTTCAGAAGAGAAGCTTCTGTTGGAGGAAGGAGCCTTACAAGCTGAGCACACTCTTCTTCTGACTGGGATTGGATCACCTGCTCTGGAGGAAGAGAGTCCAAGATACCTCTAGGAAGTTCTCTAAACCATGCCTGCAAAAGGTGAACCCATTAATGATTATGGAAAATAGGAATCCAATTTAGAGAAATTTATTTGCGTGTATCTGACAAAAAGGAGAGCATTCTTTCTCATGAACCAGTCCTTTTGATAGTTTACTTCATTCTCAACATCTCAAAAATAAACTACTTAGATTGCTTAATTCTGATAAAACAAATTACAGATGCCAATACACCCAATTTAATATACTCATATAAAAAACATGTTAATAATTCATAATACCAGCAGCGTTTATAGAGCAAAGAAGTACCTTTATGAGACCTGCCAAGCAATGTATATCTATCCCATCTGGTATAACTCCCCTATTTAGTTGTTCCCTAACATACTCCTCCTGACTGTTCTCGGCATTAATTCTGAAAATTCCTTCAGCCTACAGAATTAAATAAAACAATTTATATAAGTAAAATTGGATACCTCAAGCAGTTTATAGCCATAGAACAGTGGAGAAAAGATGGATAATCACTTACCTGCAGGCCTCCTTGTGCATACAAATGCCTCTGCATAAGTAGTAGTATCGTTGGAACACTATTGCCCCTAGAGTCAAATGAAAGCTGCATAGATTCTGTTGAAACTCCAAACACATTTGCACTGCACAAGAAATATAACTTAGTCAATGAAAAGAAAAGAAAAAATAGCACATACAGAATGTTAATAAAGACTTTGGCCACTGAGGTCAAAAAGCAAGGTAAGATCAACATACTATCTCCATACATTCATTATAGTCAAGGACCTCATGGTATCAACTATACATTGTGCTTGACTTTCAAACTGAACACCAGACCAAGCAAGAAAACCAACATAAAATAGATATTGATATCCTTCCAAAGTAAACAGAGAACAGTATCAGAAACAAAATTGGGAAAAGCTAGATAGCACCAAATTCCCAAGTGCTTCAAACAGAAAATGCCAGCAAGGCAATAAGGCATACAATGGAGAGAAAGACTTGAGCTTTAGTGGTAAAATATTTGCATCCACAAACTGAAGCAATTTGTCTTCTCCATTACAATTCACTAAGAAAACCAAATGGTTGAGGATTCTATGGAATAATTAAGGCTCAAAGAAATTAATCATCATTAGAAACCCTGAGATTGATGGATGCTCACAACAATAAATCCTTCATATTTAGGTAAGAATAAGGAAAATGCTAAACCATTTTCTAATATTCCATAAAAGAAAAAATAAGCACAAAAGGTGAAAAAAAAAATTAGGAGAGGATAAAAACCTTATGGAGCTACATTAATCGATATAACCAAACCCCCAAAAACTTTTTCTTCAAAAACTACCCATTTAACGACAACCAAAGAACAAAATAATCAAGAAAGATTCAATTCTGACACATATATCTCAAACCCAGAACAGAATTCCAAGAAAACAAAATAAAACTTCCATTAATAAACATACCTAGCGCTTGGGGCTCTCCTGGGAACCTCAGGCTCAAATTCAACAGGCAAACCAAGGAATCCATGGAACCTATCAAAAGTCACATGAGCAACATGTCTAACATTGGTGGGTACCCCAATTTCCATTGAACAAAGCTCTTTAGTATCAGAAATGCTACACCCAATCAAAGACTTCCTAAAAGCGGCCACCAAAAGTGTTAATAAAGACAGCTGATCCCCCTCCCTGTCCCTTTCTTTCCTCTCTTCTTCTTCCTCCTCCTCCTGTAGCCTACTCTCTTCTTCTTGGTCACTATCTTGGCAAATGCTCCCTACGGTTCCTACAGTGCTTGCACTAGAGTTAATAAGGGCATGTGGACTTGAAGTGGAGCTTGAAGGTGAAGAGAAGTGAGAAGGCGATAATTGGAGTACTTCAGTCATTGTTGATTACTTTTTTCAACTTGTTTCTTTATTGGGTCCAAGAATTTAGAGCCAAGAAACAGTTTTTTTTATGGAAAATTCGGTTTCTTTGGAAGGAGTTAATGGAGTAATGGGGTATGTCAAGATTTGGTGTCTATGTAGAGTTGGATTGAAGCAAAGATTTTGGAGGGTGGGAAGCAACTATCATCACTTTTTTGGGTTTTTCTAATTCTCTCGCCTGGCTATGGCTTTGAGGCTTGAACAAGCAAAGATTAAAGATTGAATATTTATGAGGGGAAGAGAGAGAGAGAGAAGGAGAGGTGGGTGGAGAAGATGAAGAGGTTTTGAGAAGAAAAGAGAGAAAAATAGGCAAATTGGAGGCGCTGCGTCTCTACAGTTAATTATCTTACTCTTTATTCTAGAGCCAATCAAATGTTGCCACCTCAGCATTTAATTAAAGGAATTCATTTAGTAACCTGACACATGGTTCTGTTGGGACTAAAGATATGATTTATTGATAAAAAAAAGTAGTAGTATGATATTAATTGATAATGCCTACTTTGGTACTATTTGAACTATTCAATTAAATTGGTAGTATAGTTTGTTTTGGATTAATCAGGTCTCAATGCAGTTATAGAAATAGGGTTCATAATAAAAAAATCCTTAATATAATAATAATAATAAATGATCATCATCATATACTATTAATTCAAAAAAAAATTTAGGTATCCCCTTTAGGACATCCTATTTTCAAGTAGTATTATATATAAAATAGGGTAAACACATTCAATGAACATTTTAATTTTGATGGACTTAGCAATGTATACAATTTAGAAGATTTGAGAATTTGAATAAAACCATATTAAAAGGGATTCTGTTTATGCTTTCAATGACAGATATTTAAAGAAGAAAAATTGACAGATAATCCCAACATAAAGAAAGGTTGTCTTACATAAATCCAATTGGTTCTGACAAGTGAAAGACCTCCTAGAAATCCTAGTCTTAAGCCACCTAAGTCTTCTAGTTTAACTCCATCATGTCAGCATCTGGGCCCCACCATTTTCCCTAGCAACAAAAATTAAAAAATGTTCATCCATAGTCCATATACCTTCCTTGAGCTTTGAATTGAGGCAAATCCAATTCCACCCCACAGCTCAGAACTCAACAAAAATTGTCTCCCTTCCCCATTTGTGATTTCTTCTGGTTTACACCCAAATGGACTAAAAAAAAAAAAATTGGTCCGAGTATTTATGAAGCTAAGTGTTTAGAATTGGAAATTTGATTTTGTTGTTCAACTTCATTGATTAATCATTTTAGCCAGAAAGATTTGTTCTTTTGGCAAGATATAACCTGCCAGTGCCAAGTTCACCAATACATGATAAAAAAACAAAGGGTTTGGTGAGGTTTGTAGTGTTAAGCTTTTCCTTAATTAACAATTGGAATCCATATAATTAAGCAATATCCAAAGAGATGAACAAGTTTGGGGAAGACAACAATAACCCAGATGTTAAAATCATGAATTCATCCAAGAAAACACATAAACAAGTTAACTTAACTTAAGATTGTGAAAAACTCAAGCTTTGTTTTGTCTGCAAATAGTCAACAAAGTAGTCATGACTCATGAAGAATATGAACAAGAACAGAAACAATGACAAACAAAAACAAGGAAAAGTGTTGCCTAAGTAAATTAAGATAAGTTGCCATCATTTATAATTCTATCTTAAAAATGTCCACCAAACATGTGACACTTTTCCGATCGATATAAATTTCTACAAGAAAAAAAAAGATGGATTCCATTATAACAGTTCTTGCCTGTTAGGTGAGCTATGGATATGGATCAGATCAGACACATAATAAAACTTTTATTTAACTGTCTTGTCTATTGTGTGCGCGATGTGTCTACCCTTCAAGGCAGAGAAATGTTAATGCAAATCATAATTGATTTTCATTATTATTATGATGATGAAGCAATCAATTTTTAACACAAAGTACACTTCAAAAAGAGGATGTTGGACGATTTAGCAACGGTTCATTGGCTTTGCTTGGTCCCCTTTATTAAAGGATTTAAGGAACAGAAAGCCCTAAAGTGAAAGTGGGAAGGAGCTGTTGTCTACGACTATTATACTTTGTTGTTGAGTTGCTTCCATTGTTAAAGCCTATAAAGGAACTTTAAGCGAAGCTTCCCGTTGTAATGTAAAGTCTACGTATTATATTTTGCCCTTTTTTTGCAGCTTGAGAAACTAAGGTCCACTGTTTCAAATTTAAATCTAACTTCCCGGGCATTCTCTTCGTAATGTTACTACTAAAACTTCAACCTTCGTACCCACAAAAGAATAAAAGATGGCAGCCTTTTGGGCTTTTCTAAGTAAACGTTAGCCCCAAGGGGAATTTGAGGAATCGTGCCTTGTTAAAAAGAAAGTGCCAAGTTTCGATTAAAGATTGAGTTCTACTAAACCCATCGAGAGAAAAGATGTTAGCAAAAGATGGGCTTTTCACCCAAAGCCATGGCCTTAGCTTTCGTTTATTGAAAGGGGAACCTGATTAAGAACTATTAGCATCAACCAATCTTCTCTTTTCTAAGGGTTTGCTACTTTGCTTTTTTCTTTCCCTTTCTCTTTTCTCTTTTTGACATATATAGATACCAAGAAAGTTGTCTCATAAGGCATGAATCATATGGTTTTCAAGTGACCAACGACTAAATTCCTGAATACAAGGTAAATAGCCAACCCAACGGCATAAAACGAATCTTGATCAACTTTTGTATGTACCCTCTTATTCTTTTTTTATGCAAGACATTTGAAAATACGAAAGAGCTCATCAAATCACAAGACCAAACCAGAAGTTGAGCTTGAAAGGCATATCGTAAGATTAATATAAATGCGGTGTCATCACAATCATAGTTATTAGTTGGGAATAAGGAGAAGAAAGAACAGAATCCACAGAGATCCGATCTAACATCCTACAGGTTCTTAATTACATAAAACATCCCATAAATTAGCAGGCTAGCAACGATTAACACGGGTTCATTACATATTTCCGATAAAAAAAAAACAATCACTGCATCCTGCCTACAGGTTCGAGTGCCTCAACGGTGACGACGCTGTTGCCCCTGATCACCTGCAGTGGATTAACATCAATTACGATTAGGCTAACAATAAATGCAAGTATTCACAAGAACATCAATTACGATTAGGCTAACAATGAATGCAAGTGTTCACAAGAATCATAATCTAAGCATTGAGCCAGCTATTTAAAGAAAAATGATTAAGAAACTCACCACCATGCCGATGTCAGTTTGCTCATTGCCATTCACCTCCACAGTGTTGTCAACCACTAGATTCATAAACTGGTCGAATCCCCGAAGTGTGCCAACAACCATACGATTTGCATTCAGCTTGACTGCAATAGAAATCAACAAAATTCACACAATTAATTATTCCTTCAATGTATATTACACTACATAATGGATGTACATCAACAATATGCAAGCTCATAAGCCAGAAAAGCAGTTTTTATGTATCCATATTACAAGGCGTTGCCCATCTCTAACGTTTTCATACATCAGCCTAACAAGGGCAACTAATGAGACCAATCAACTGCATCAACAGAAGCATCAAGTAACTTCATTACACACTAAGGCATGGAGGCATATCAATGCAGGCACAAACCTGAACTCTAAGTTATCCTAAATCATGACCTATATAATAGATTCATGGTGTGCAATATTACTGCTATTGACATCACAAAGAGTCTCAAACAATATTCATTATGAAGAAAATAAACTGAAATTTGTTAACTTTAAATGATTTTACGGTGCAGTAAGAACACTCCAAGATAAGAGATCAAAGTCCTAATCCCTTCACATACACTATGTAGAGCCTAATCCATGTAACATAAGACGCAGTGTCTTAACAATCACAACACAGAAACAGACCGTCTAAAGGACTTACAACATGAAATTCCAAGGAGCAGGATACTCTCAAGTCAAGTCTCAACTAAAATCTTATATAACAAACTTAAACCAGTAACCTCTTACAATACATTCACAAGTGAGACAAAAGAATGCGAAGATTGCACTAAGAAAACCCAGATTCAAATCACAATTTACCCACAAAAAATCAACAGGGGGCATTTACTCAGTGGTATATAAGTGAATTACTACACATAAATATCAAACACTTGCAGCTACGATAACCCAACACTCAACTCAACCTAACTCAGCTTAAAGTGACCTCTTACATACATTCACAAGTGGGAAAAAAGAATGCAAAGATTAAACCAAGAAAACCCAGATTAAAATCACAATTTTGGCAACAAACAGGGGGATTCGCTCACTTATATAACTGAACTACTATACATAAATATCAAACACTTGTAGCTATAAGTACTCAACACTCAAACTCAACCCAACTCAGCTTGAAGTGACCTCTTACATACATTCACGAGTGGGAAAAAAGAATGCAAAGTTTAAACCAAGAAAACCCAGATTAAAATCACAATTTGGCAACAAACAGGGGGATTCGCTCAATTATAAAACTGAACTACTATACATAAATATCAAACACTTGCAGCTATAAGTACTCAACACTAAACTCAACCGAATTGAGCTTAAAGAGGCGTCATAATACACTAGAAACCTAAATAACCGAATTCGATTCTTAATCAAGCAAATACCCAAGTCAAGCAACAACATAAACTTGAAATCTGTAAGAGCAAAGCACGAAAAAAGAAACAAGTAAACTTACTTTGGAGTTTCTTGTCCATATACCTGTTACAAACAACAGCAGACATAAAATAATTAGAAATTGAAAAACTGGGAGGAGTAAAAAAATCTCGAAAAAGAGAAAGAATCTAATCGAGAGTGTGAAAAAGCTTACTTTTTGAGATCTGGAGGCTGGCCGGATCTGCTCATTGTGACGGAGATTTGGCTGAATGAAACCTGACGAGGGAAAGAAGAGTAAGGTTTTGGTGGAGACGACGAAGAGTTTTTGGTTCGAAGACTCAAAATTATAAACCCTAGGAAATATTTGAAGACCTCTCAAAAAAAATTTAAAAAGAAAAGAACGTTTTGGAAGGGCCTGGGCTTTAAAAAAAGAAGGGGGATATAACGAGAAGCCCACGGATACAAAATTAAATGGGCTCAAAACAAAAAGAAAATTTACGGGGTGCTGCGAGAATCGAACTCGCGACCTCTCGCACCCGAAGCGAGAATCATACCACTAGACCAAGCACCCTTTGTTGATAACTTTTAGCTAAAAATAATTTTAATTAAAGTTTATGTTAATGCATTGTTGTCACAATGTTGTTTTGAATTATTTTTTTATTAACGTAGATGAATAAGTAATTAATTACTATATACCAATTTTTTTTTTCTAGGTTTGTTATCTAGCAAATATATATAACTTGCCAACTCAACTATACATAGTAAATAAAAATACTATAAAAGGAGGAAAAAATGATAGCACTATATATTTTACTCACTAACTATAGTATTAAAGAAATCTATCTTAAAAGTAAGAAGAATGTCTTGGAAGTTCAATATTCTCATGTTCTAGCTAGTTTATTAAACGAGGTTTTTATACAAAAAAGGTACGTAATGGGTGAACCTTTTTATTTATGTTGCCCGCGCGTTGACCTTCTTGTTTAATTATAATTAGATGTTTGAATTTTCACTTAGATATTGGACGAATTACGTTGTAGACGTAGTTATACTTATCAGTAAGTTTTTTTTTATTCTTTCTTTCTTTTCCAAACTAACGGTGTTCTCATCAACTTCGAATTGTTGAACCGATTAATTCTAGAAATTGGTTAGAATTGAAAACTTTTTTTTGGTTAAATTTGCACTTAATTTATACAGCTGCTAGAATATCCCAAATCTGATCAACTTGCCAACTTGGGGTTTAATAATAGGCATAAATCATAAATGTCACCGACTGTCACTTTACATCCAACTTTTTTATTTTGACCAAAACGCACCTTAAAATTTTATTTTTGTGTCACTTTGCACCGTCCGTCATGGTAAGACAAACAATTCTATCACGGTGTCCGACGTGGCATGCCATGTGTACCAAAAAGTGACACGTGGCATGCCACATATACCAAAAAGTGACACATGTCACGTCACGTCACGTGTACCAAAAACTGACATGTAACACGCCACATGTACCAAAAAGTGACACATATTACGCCACGTGTACCAAAAAGTGACACATGGCATGCCACATGCACAAAATGATACGTGCCACATGTCATTTTTGTCCACGTGGCATGCCACGTCGGACGCCGTGATCGATTTGTTTTGTCCTACCGAACAGAGGGTGCAAAGTGGCAAAAAAATAAAACTTTAAGGTTCGTTTTGTTTAAAATAAAAAAG
>AWWV01010034.1:0-31367 GCA_001974805.1 Corchorus capsularis | reverse complement strand
GGTTTACACAATTGAATTATTTAATTTAAGGACTCTCTTGTTGATCTTTGCCTATATTTGTCTACCTCTCCTTTTCCCATTTCTAATGGTGCACATATTCCACTACATGACCCACCATGCACCATCTCGTTCATCATCTTTCCTTGTATTCATATATATGAATTTGAGTGATGGCAATGGACCTGAAGAATATAGTCATCATGAAAAAACTTTGTTTCATGAATTGGTTAGAATTGAAAACTTTGTTTTCTCCATTATATAGATACATGCATTCTCGATCGATCGCATTGAGTATGCATGGTTTCAAAGTTATAGGTAAGCTGTTTTTTCCTATTCTCGTCGTCAGCCATACACAGCCGTCGGCAGCCAGCTTCATGCATGCATTTACACGAAATTATATATATGAATTTGAGGAATGAGATGAGCTTTAGTCTCAACATGGACACATTTTTTGCCGTTTACGTTATTTATTGTTTATACTTTATACCATTTAAATAAACAAAAACCCTTTTTCAATTTTCGTCATAGTCATTCTTTTAGCAAGCAATATTGAAGATTGATAAAGAGCATAATGTTAGTATATTCTAAAGAGAAAAAAAAAACCCCCATTGAAAACGATGCTTTAATTTCAAAGTTTTCAAACAAAGGTTTCATATTTTCCGTGGATGTGGTCGTACTTTTCCTGTACAGCCGGATGAATGGCCCATCAACAACATTTAGCCTTAGCCTCAGCCTTGACGTTATGGCTTAATTTGTTTGCCAATTTATTATGAAAGTAGTAAAGTAATATATATATAAGTCTATAGTCAACTCAATTTGTCGACGTCTGACTGTTTTTTCTTACTTTCTTGTTGGCCTTGGCCCAGCCCATTTACAGTGCTGAACCGAAGACCTTAAAAAAACCCATGTCTTTTTCTAGATGGGAGCCATGCCCATTGCCCACTTTGCCATTTGTCAACCCTTCTAATTTTCTTTTCCTTTTTCCTCACTCTAATCCTTCTTCTAATCTTGTCTCCATTCTCTTCTTTTGACATTTTCTTGAGAAAAATGGAACATAAAGGAGCCGGCCCTGTTTCAGCTTTATGAAATGGATATGATCGGATTCTAATTTTTTCTATAAATCCTTTAAGTTTTAACCCTTTGCTCCTCACACGTTTAGGAATATATGTAGGTATATAATTGACTAGGCTTTGATTTGATTAATTAGCTTAATTCCCACTTCATGGAACCCACCCAACTTATTATGACCTTCCACCAACTATCTTCCCTTTGGCTAATTACAAAATTTATCAGTTGAAATTTTTATTCTTATTCTTTTCTTATAGAATATATATATGAAAGCATGATATATATGATTTTCTATTTTAAGGTTTGGTGGGTTGATTTCTATACAATTTCTCTTATTTCAATAAGACAAACAGAAATGTTTGAGTTCATAACTGAAGAATATCCTTAATTTCCCCATTAAACTATTTTTTAGTGTTTGTGTTCTTCAATCATGGGGAGATGGATTACATTGCATCACTCCACTTAAAAGAGAAACTGAAATTGAGATTGAGATTCCCACCTTAAAAAAAATAGAAAAGGAAGAAAGAAGGGTGAATAAGACAGAAGTGGGTTTCAACTTTCAATTACTTTCTTTAATAAGATTGTTTGTTTTGTTTGATAATCAAAGAGGCCATTATAATGATTAGTGGTTAGCATTTGATTCAAATACATAAATGATTCTTTATCAGTTGATTAGTTATCACTTCAAAAGTTTTTTGATTGATTATTCCTTCAAATATCAATGGATTTAATTCATCTTTAGCACTTTAACCACTCTTTGAGGTATAAAACCAAACCAAACTCACCTTCTTTATTTTTTTTTTTAAGTTTGAGATTCTTAGCCACCCAACAAAAAATTACCAACAAATGTGGTGCATAATGTCCTATCAATCAAAATTTTTCAAAATGGGGGGTGCAATTCATCATTGAACTCTAAAATTATTTTCTTATAAGTCTAAAGTAGATTCTTCAATCATGTAAATTTAACTATTGATGAGTCAAAGTAAATGTTAGAAACATATTTTACAAGTTAGAAAATCATGATCATTGATTCCCAATTATTGAGAAGTCAAAAGATGACCAATTCTGAGACATTCCCTCTCAATAGCCCCAATACAAATTCTCTCCCCCCCCCCACCCACTAAGCCATAGACATGAGACCACCCTCCTCTTCTTCAACCCTTCCCCCAAACCCATCTCTTTATCTTCTCCCAAACTTTCCAAGTTCCCAAACAGAAAAAATAACCCCCAAAAAAAAAAGAAAAGATGTTGGGAAAAAAGAGTTTTTCCTTGAAGAAACTAGCCAAGAAAGTGAAGGGAAAAGGTGGAAGTGATAGAGAGCAACCACAATATGAATATTTGTTAAGTGAATATGAGCAAATGTCTCCTACTTCAGCTGAAACAAGCCCAACCCCATCTGGGTTTTTTGCTGTTTATGTTGGAGAGGAAGAAGAAAGATTTGTAGTGCCAACCAGTTTCCTTTCTCATCCACTCTTCAAGATGCTACTAGAGAAATCATACAATGAATATGGGTTTGAGCAAAGGGATAAGTTGATTGTTCCTTGCAGTGTCTCTACATTTCAAGAAGTTGTCAATGCTGTGGAATGTTGTAATGGCAAGTTTGATTTTGGGAAACTTGTTGAGGAGTTTCTTTAGATAAATGTAGCTTCTTAATTAGGAATTAGGGAACTATAATCTTAAACATAGCTTTTTGAGTTTATAGTTCCATTAATGTTTTTAGTACACATCCAGCTCTGTCTTTAGGAGCTGATTTTGAAACATGTGAATCAGTTTTCTAGGTAGATTAGATTGAATCAAGTTCAAAAACAAGAACATGAGGTGAAGTAATTAAAAAGTTTCTGGTTTTTTCTTCTTCTTGTAAATATTTGCAGCAAGAATTCAGAAAATGTGATGCCACATGCCAGAAGGGAATAATAATATGTTCATAGTTAGCTCTGTTCTCTTCCCCTGCCTTTTTTTTTTTTGCTTTCTTCTGTTTCTACCAAACCAGAGGCGGGTAAGACTCTGATTATTTCTCAATCTTTCTTTAAACCCAATTTCAAACTTTTGTATATGATTAGGTTCTTATGCACATTTTCTGCATTCAACTTATATGGAGTAAAATTAAAATAAAACCCACTTTCCCCCACTATCTTCTTTTTTTTTTGGTTCAAGAGGTAATATTTTAGTCTAATAAACAAGCACAAGGAGAAGAAATTCTGCATTTTAGATGCAGAACATTCTGTTGAAGATGGTTTGAATGAAAATTATAATAATAATAGTTGTCTTCTATGTTTTTTTTTTTCTTTTTTGACAAATTGATGGTCAACTGTTTTTGTAACATATTGTAAGTCCATGGATGTGTGCAATAAGGGCTATGTCTATGAGCCACATAAAGGAAAAACTCAAAAAAGTGACAAACTTTTCATTGTTTAAGGGGGCATAAAACTCAAGATGAAGACAAAAAATTAAGTCATTGCATAACAATTTTAAGGCTTTTGATAATACTATGAATTTGTGATGCATATCAGCTTCTTTAGAAAGGAAAAACTAAGACGCCAAGTTAACCTACAAGCGAAAAAGAGCCCAAGCAACTACTAAAAGGTCAAAAATTAGAGGAAACAACAACATCAACAAGTTGATGAATAAGAAAGCCCTAGTTGGTTTGAAAGTGAAAAGGTTTAGCTTGGGAAAACAACATGAAATCAACATCTGCCAACTGCCCAAGTTGCCTTGATTGTCAATCAAAGCAACTATCCAAGCTTAGAAGTTAGAAGGTTTCATGGGAATTTGGGTATGGAAACTGGGCTTGGTTCATCTATAGGGTGCATTTGGTTAAGTTTAAAGCGAGTATCATGGCAGAGCCTAAGGCTAAATGTAAGTTGAAAGGCCCAAAAGTTGAGAAAGTCAATCTGATAGAACAGAACCTTATTTTCTCCTACCAAACCGGTAAGTTTTTTCAATTTATTTGGTTTAGAAAACAAAAGCTTTAGTTTTGTTCCAACTTCCCAAATAGTAACCTAACCAAAACCTACATTTTCATCTATATTTGGGTACTGCTTATGTCATTTTCTTTCTTTTAGTCTAAGGTAAGTAACTGTTCTGTAGAAATTTGAGAATTGACAGGTTGCTCATTCATTTCTCATTCATGATGCCAAATCTGATACAGAAATAACTTTTTCATGATCACAAATTCACATTAATGTTCAATGAATGAGAAAAAAAAAAAAAAAAAAAACCTAGCTATTAATCTCCACGTTGTTGAAACTACTATCTGAAAGAATTCTTTTCATAGAATCAATCAATTCTTGCATTTGTTCTCTTGAATGCAATGGCGCTGGATACACGCAAGCACAATCCAAACATCCATCTCGTATGGTGTCAAACAAGGCAACCGTTGGACCAACACCGTGGACGGAAGAGCACCCCACGTAATCCACCAGGCCAATTTCCCCATGCAGCTTGTTGGTTTCATCAGAGACAGAGTCTTCAAACACCGAAATGAAGGCGGTCCTCAAGGATGATGAAGGGGTCAATCCCGGGTTCTCAATGGCCTTACACATGAGGTAGTTTAAGTCATTCATATCAGTGAAATGCTTGTTGTTGTTCTTGGCATTGGCAAAAGCTGTGTAACTTCTCTTAGCTAATTCCCATACGTCGTCTTGGGCTGTCACGTCGTGTGTATTTAAGATGGCTGAATGGTAAAACCCTAAATCAAAGACAATTAATGAATGCTAGTTAGCTTAGGAGCTAAGAAACAAAAACAGAAACAGAATCAGAATCAGAATCAGAATCGCCATTAATGAACAACTTCAAGTTCAACTACTTGTACTTTACCAAGATGGTTATTACTGAGAACTGGGTCGAGAATTGAGCGACAATCAATGAGGGTTACAACAGCATATCTTTCCCTTTGGTGATCAGGAATATTGGCTTTAGTTGAACGAGCTGCAAGCAAACCAGCAGCCGCCAATGCTCCACAGAGTTTGATTCCGATTGCTTTGCAACCCTGTAAAACTTTTTTAACTTGTAAAGCAAGCAAATAAAACTTGGGAAATTCCACATAGTCCGAAAAATTGATCTGAATTTTGTCCCTCATGATGTGGCATTGGCCGCATGGCTAGTCATCCCATGTTATGGAGCAAAACTCCACTCAAGTAGTGATGGGACTAGTCTGTTGAACCAACTGTGTAGGTACATGTCATGGGGACCAAATTTCGAGTCAATTTTTTATACTGTGTAGCAAAACTCATAAAATTTCATCCCAATCCCAACCATATGACTATGAGGACATGAACATGGAGAAGAAGAAGATCCCCCGACACCCTTGGTCCAAATATTTACAGTTAGGAAGTACCAAGGGACCAGACAGGCAACTTAGCCTACTTTGGTAATAAGATCTCGGGCCTTTATCCTTTGGTGAGGCCCAAAATACCCATTTCTACCATAGATATTTTAATGTTGCTACGGCCATAAATATGGTAATTGATGGGCCAGCTTTTCTTTAATTAAATTCGTTTTGGGAAATTGTTAGTTGTTGCTGTCAGACTAGAAACGTGAAGTGAAGCCTTTTGTCTTTAGCCCCACGCCCCTACCCCTGCCAGATTTCTGTGGCTACACGACTCAATTCTTTTTAGTTTCTTGCCGATTAGGATTAGGCCATTGTTTCTGTAAATTTTCTAGGAATGGGTAATTTTAAAAAGCAAAGCATCTCTTTGATGATCCTAAAGAATTATCCGACTCTTTTTTTCTGGGACCCTTTCGTCACATTTTTAATGTGACTTTTTCAGTTTTTTTCTTCTAATTTCCAGCTTTGCTGGGCCTACCACTCGTACAAAAGTAAATACTACTATTGAAATCATAGATTGCATCATTGCAAAACTAGTCTTTTGGCCACAAAGAAGAAAATAACTGGAAAATAATCCTAAATTTCTTCACTCCTATATCCATTTTCTTGTTTCTGAGTTCTGACAAAGGCTAATTATGCTAAAAATTGATTAATGCCACACAAAACCAGAGACATATGACATTTCTGAACTTTAGTAACCTTAAAAAAAGCAATGAATGAAACCAAATACTAATTTGTAAGAAAATAGTAAAAGAAAACAAGTAAATTTGTGACTTACAGCAAGAATCTTGTCAGTGTCAGCTTGGTTCATCTGCAACCTCACAACCTGAGACCGTCTGGGCGAATTAGCATCAACAAAATCCAGATTCGCCAGTCTGAAGGAGTTCAACGAGTAACCAAGCATGTCAACTCCACGTACCCAAAAAGGCTTATTAGCTTTTCCACTAGGAATCAAATCTTCAATTCCCAAACTCAATTCCACTTTTAATAATTTCTCTTCATTATTTTCCCCTTGGGTTTTCCCACCACCCACCAACTCTAACAATTCCCTCAACAAAGCAACCGCCGCAGCACGGTCACAAGCCGCCGTGTGTAGCCGGAAAACAACCACCCACCTCGTTTCGCTCAGGTTGTAAAGGCTGACAAAGCAAACTTCATAGTCGTCGTCAGCACAAGACTCATCGGAATCATCATCGCCGGTCCGGTTCCATGAGTTTCTGTTCAATTCATGTTCGAGTAATAACTGGTGGGAATCGATGTCGGAATCGCCGGAGAGGGTTTTGAGAATGTCGGAAGTTGATTGGAGATCAAAAGATTGGATTTTGACGCGTGGGTTACGGTGAGTTAAGAAGGAGAAAGTGTTCTGGGGAGTGTCGAAGTGGAGGTTGGAACGAAGAATGGGATGGGAAACTTGGAGTTTGAAAAGGGCGGCTTCGAGAAGGGAGATATGAGGGGGATTAGAGAGGAGGAGGGACAAGACTGTGATTCCGGTGCCGCTGGGCACGGCTCTGCACCAGCTATACTCGGTGCCGCCGAGCGGTCGAACTTTGGGTTCGGGTGTTTTGGGGGCTGGGTTTTGATCAGATTCAGACATTGCCGCAGAAAGGGATAGGATGAATCGGTGTGGAAAGTGGAGGTTGTTTAGTAGTTACTTACTCCACACTTGTGTTGGTAATACTAGCCACTAGGAACGTTTTTTCATTTTGCACACGTACTTTAACTTCTTAACTTTATAAGAAAAGGAAAAAAATGTAAATTCATCTATGGGATAAGGAATATTCAAACTTCAAAGAGTCATTTTGAGCTGAAAAAGTGAAAATCTCGAATTGGGGTACATTAAAAATCTCTGTATATGTCTTTGGATGAATATTTGGTAATTTGGATTTCGATTAACTGTGTTAAAATTTAATTCAGGGAAACACTAATTTCTCTATTTACACTATTTTTGAATATTTATAGAGAGCATTGTCATTCAACTCCTCTCACTTAACCAAACAAATGTTGTCCAAAACACTAATGTATGTACAAATACAAAATACTTTAATTTTAAATTACCATCATGCGACATGCAGTATCCATGTATGCACAAAGAAATTGTCGAGTTGGTACCAACTTACCCATCACTCTTTACTTCGATAAGGGAAAAAAGGGATAGGAAATCTCATCTCTTTGGATTATATGGATGGGCACGAGAAATTCTATCTGCTCATGGTAACTAAACAATACAAATGCTTATGAGTTATGAGTTATTTTAGTACTATCTCTTTTTTTGGTTAATTTGTTTAAACATTGACTATTTGTTTATTTTTTTTGTTGGCATCAAAACCTTTACTAATTACTAGTATTTGTTTCAGATGTCGTTAACTTCACATCTCTTTCACTAAACACAGTGCCCTTTAATTATTTTTGTACTCCTATTGATTGCATCGCCAAGCAACTTGAATTATTGCAAAGGAAACAACATTCACATGGATTATTTCTATTTTGTCTATCTAAACTAATCCAAATACAAATCTAAACGGGTCAATCATCTAGCAACAAGTGTTGCCATCAACCAATGAAAAAACAAACATGAAACACCCATTATTATATATGAGTTTATATATGATACATTGGTGGTGGAGTTTAGCAGACTATATAAGCGGGTCTTGAAGGGTGACAAATGTCCTCTAGGGACTAGATTGAAATATTTAAAATTAAATTAATTCAGAAAATGGACATGTATCAATTCCATAACCCGCTTGTGGAATCCAAAATTTACACCGCCAATGTATCAAATAATTACGTATTATACAGTATCTAGAAACTACAATGATGTTATTGTTTTTCTTTTCCTATCCTAGATAGAGAGTAGATTAATTAGGAGATGACAAGGCTTGAACCCTTATCTTTCATATGACCTCTAGGCTCTAATTAACAATTTTAATATAGGCAAGAAGTAGAGGAATACTGGTAATAATTTATTTACATATAGGGAAGAGAAAAAGATGAGATTCGAACCTAATCCTTTACATGACTTCTTAGAATCATTAGGCCAAGAAGGAAGAGTCTCTTGCCGTTTTAGTGGCCGTTTGGTAGACCCTCGTAATTCGTGTTCTGACACGACACGATACGGGTCGACACGAGACACGTTTAGCCGAGTTCGTGTTTGGCTTATCGTGTCTCGTGTCTGAATCGTGTCGGACACGATTAAGATTATCGTGTTTCGTGCCGTAATCGTGTCAAGATACGATTAACACGTTTAAGACACGAGTGACACACTTTAATTAACGGGTTAACACGATGACACGAAAGGCCTGATACACGACATGTCAGACACGCCTAATTAAAACCCTTAAATAACTTATATTTTGAATTTCTAATATACCCAAATAATTATTATAAAAAAATATACTCAATTATATCTTTAATTATATATATAATTTAGTTAATTGAAATATTTGAAAATTGTACCGTGTCAAATATGTCGTGTCGTGTCAAGACCTATTATACGGCTTAATCGTGTTATGTCATGTCGTGTCCCGTGTACACGTTTATAAACAGGTCTCGTGTTCGTGTTTGGATTTCGTGACACGATTATTAATCGTGTCGTGTTCGTGTCATACCTAATATGTGTTTATACCCTATGTATACACGACACGAAACACGGATTGCCAGGTCTACCATTTGGTCTAGCTTAAAGCTTTTCTGAAAAGGGGTTTCTGGAAAAAGTTTCAATTTAAAACTTGTAATTTTTAGTTCAAAAACAACTGATGAAAAGTGTGCTTATGAAAAGCACTTCTGGAAAATTTGTTTGGCCCAACTTAAGCTTTTCTCAGTAGATAAACTCAGCTTTAAGCTGGACCAAACGGGTTATATAGTTTTAATCCTATCCACTTCTTTATAAATTAATATAATTATAATAAATTCAAGATCCAATCAATCATAATGCATAAGTAACAGAAAGTTTTTTTTAAAAAAGCAGGGGTGATAATCATTTTAATTAATTAAATTAAATTTAGCGAATACAATCAAATAAAACTTGATCATT
Source organism: Corchorus capsularis (assembly GCA_001974805.1). Taxonomy (NCBI): domain Eukaryota; kingdom Viridiplantae; phylum Streptophyta; class Magnoliopsida; order Malvales; family Malvaceae; genus Corchorus; species Corchorus capsularis. The sequence goes on along the minus strand of AWWV01010034.1, from coordinate 21,942 downwards.
CGCGTTTCCCATCTTCAACTACTTGAATACTATTAATTAAGTTGTAATTGGGGACAGGCTGATCAGCCATAAGTCCAATTTCTAGAGGACCAAGGATAGCACTTGGGCTTTAGAAATAGGCAAAAAAGATTGGGCTACAACATTTTTAGTTCACACAAATATAAGACATAGTAAGATTTCCTAGAGGTTCACAAAAAGCCCACCTGGCAAGCTTCTAGCTCTAATTTTCATCAGCATTCTTCCCTGCATCCACAAGAATGGCTTTCATACTATCAACCAGCTCCTGAATTTGCTCCCTTGAATGCAACGGTGAAGGATAAACACAAATGCAATCCAGCCGGCCGTCGCGTATCGTGTCGAAAATCGCAATAGACGGGCCAATGCCATGGGTGGAAGCACAAGCCATGTAGTCCCCTAGGCCAACTTGTTTTTGCTGGTCATTAGACTCATCAAAAACAGTATCTTCAAACACTGATATGAAAGATGTTCTCAAAGATGATGAAGAAGTCAAGCCAGGGTTTTCCATAGCTCTGCACATCAAGAAATTAAGGTCTGCCATGTCTGACAAATGCCTGTTGCAGTTCTTAGAGTTTGTAAATGAAGTGTACATTTTCTTCGCTAGCTCCCAAAGCTTCTCTCCTCCTTTAATGACATGCGTATTTAAAATTGCAGAGTGGTAAAACCCTACAGAAAAAAAAATAGTTTTTGCGTCAAGAAAATTGCTTTCCTCGTGTAGTATGAAATTTAAGACAAGAAAATTTTGGTTGGGTGTTAGGTCTTTTTCTACTACTAAATAAAGAAGAAAAAGCTTTGAATCATATAGCAGCATTGTTTTACTTCTCTGTTTTTGACCAGCCTTACTGGCATTTCATCAAACATATATGGAAAAAAGTGAAGGGACTTTGGGTAGGTTTGTATTTATGAATTTTTTCATTTTTCAGTCGAATATTATACATCAAGGCCCAGCCTCCATAAATTTGATTTTGACAAGTTCAAACAAAAGTACCCATTTGAAATTAAGATTAATTCAAGCTATCTGGCTTACCAAAATGTTGATTCGAGAGTTGAGGTTCAAGAATTGAGCGACAATCGGTGAGAGTTACGACCCCATACTTTTTCTTTTGATAATCTGATGAACAACGCCATTTTGAACTGTGTGCTGCAATCAGCCCTGCAGCCGATAATGCTCCACACAGCTTAATCCCTCTTGCTTCACAACCCTGCCAAAAAAAAGGGCTTAATTCCCATTTTGCTTGCTTTATAATTTTCATGTTTTAAAGAAATTTTATACTTACAGACAGGATCTTCCTGGTGTCTTCAGGATTGATCAGAAGCCTTACAACTTGAGTAGATCTAGGGGATTTTGTGTCTTTGAACTTCAAATTTGTTAGCCTAAAGGAATTAACAGAGTAGCTTAACATGTTTACTCCACGTGCCCAAAGAGTCTTTTTGGCCTTCCCTTTAGGAACAAGATCTTCAATGGCCAAACTGACCTCTGTTTTGTTCGTCATTTCCTTCCCTTCTTCATTAATACCCGTTAACGTCAACAATTCTCTCAGCAACGACACCGCCGTGGTCCTGTCACATGCGGAGGCATGCAGGCGGAGCACCACCACCCATTTTGCACCAGGCAAAGCATAAACACTAGCAAAAAATACGTCAGTTTTTGTGTTCGACGAATTACCTGAAGTAGTCCAAGCATTTTTGTTGAGTTCATGTTCAAGAATCAAATGCAAAGGCGAGATGTTTTGGTTTTCTTGCTTGTTATAAAGATTTTCAAGAATGTTTGAAGTTGTGAGCTGGTTAAAGGACTTGACATGAATGAAAGGAGAAGGAGATGTGACAAAGGAGAAAGTGTTCCCACTAGGATTATAATGGAGCCTAGACCTAATAATGGGATGGGAATTTTGCAGCTTGTGGAGGGCATTTCGGAGACGTGAAATGTCAGGGTTTTGGGTAGTGAGGATGGCCAAGACGGCAATGCCAGTGCCACCGAGCACCGCCTTGCACCAGCTGTGCTCGGTGCCTCCGACCGATCGGACTTGCGATGAGTTGAGAGGTTGGGTAGACATGGAGAGTGTGTGGGAGCAGAGTAATGGCCTAATGGGGAAAGGAGAAAAGGAGAAAATGCTTCTAAATTTGTGCTAAGTTTTCGGGGAACTTTGAAGTTTGTAGTGGGGAAAGTATAGTATATATAGATACTAATTAATATCGTGGCATGCAATTAATTCAATTTTACTATCCTTCGTCCGTCTCATTGATACTACTCTCCATATGATTCTATTTGCTCAAATATAGTTAAAGTTGTGCCATAAGATGTACTCTAATTAATTTGATATTAGAGAAAAACTAAGCAGAATATGCACCCATGATGCTAGCGTAACTGGTATGTGTATGATGTATGGATAGATTCTAATTTCAAGTCCTATGTAGTGTGAATTTAGTTAGTTTGTTTGTGGTTAGGTTATTTAATGTAGTTTCTTAATTCAACTAATGTGAATTTAGTTTGTTTGTTTGTTTGTGATTTCAAAAAGTTTGTTTGTTTGTAGTTAGGTTATTTAATGTAGTTTCTTAATTCAACTAACCATATTTAAGGTCCAATGTGACTTGACTCCGAATTAATCGAAACTTAATATGATTATTAAGAATTTCACATGTATCTCTCAAACTCAGTGTACAATAAATGATTGATCAATATTTATATTAAGTTGTGCCATAAAATAAGATGTACTTTAATTAATTTGATATTAGAGAGAAGCGAAACCATGATGCTAGCGTAACCGGTGTGTCATGTGTATATGATGTTTGAATAGTGATGTTTTGAATTCAAGTCTTATAGAGTGTGAGTTTAGTTTGTTTGTATAGTTAGGTTATATAATATAATTTCTTATTTCAACTAATCACATTTAAGGTTTGACACAACTTAATTCCAGATTAGTCGAAACTCAAATATGAATGCTCGATACTGAGACCTTTACTTGTACCCTCAAACTCAGTCATACAAGAGTGATTTTACAAGTGCACAAATAGCATTTTCCCCTCTTCATTTTTAACGATATTGTTATAGAAATTCTCTAATTCATTGTTCTCGTTGATTTGTTAAATCCAATTCTTAGTCACATAAGAAAAAAAGAAAGAAATAAAATTGCAAGTTTCAATAAACTCAAACTTTTTCTTGAATCAAGGAGATCCAAAATATGGAGGATAAAGTAATTAAAGGGGTAGTACTTAAAAGAATTGGATGTTTTGTGTAAAAAAGAGGGTTGGCAACATTTTTTTTTCTAGCCAAACATGTTTTGTGTTTTCAGTTTTTAAAAAAACACAACATTTTGTGCATTCAAACATGTTTTTGTTTTTTAAAAGTTGGCAGCATAACAGAAACAAAACAGAAGCGAAACAAAAACAAAAAACAAAAAAACGAAGCCAAACGACACCTAAGATTCAAAATCTCTTTTTTCTTGCCTATAGCGCCCTTGTGTTTCTCATTTTCTTTCTTTTAAAAGCATATTTTTCATCTGTTACTTGGAGTGCCTTGAGCCCTTGACAAACAAGTATACCTGTTAAGTTTATTGCATTGGGGTTCTGCCGTTCCATGTTCATTATTCTTATCAGAAACCAGACAGAGTGATAGACACTTTGTTTCAATATAATTCTTTTTTCCTTTTTTTTTCTAATAAAATTATTGTACTGCTATACTATGAGACTATATATGGAGCGAAAATATAATACTAAAACTTTTAAAATCTAATACTAGTGATTATTTTTTTCCCTAAAAATGTAATGGAATAAAAGAAATTAAATCGACCTATCATACTCCTAATTAAACATGTTTAAACCAAAAACATTAACATATAATATAGAATGTTAATCCTCTAGCTGTATTGCATATATGGAAGAATTAAAATCGTTATATGCTTGTCCGTAAAACTTTTAATGGCAGATTCTTCTAGCAAAAATACATTAAACCAGTTCACATGGTCAATCTCTACTTCAAGAAATTGAATTAAATATAATCTGCAACTGCCCTCTCCTACAATATGCTGCATCTGCATGCCCAATGTTCTACATATTTACTTTTTACAGTCAAATGTCCCACACCATCCTTCAATTACTACTAATATATTTAGAAAATTTTTTATGGCCCCAAATGCCTATGCTATATTTGGTTATTTCTTCTTCTATAAATGAAACAGCATATGTATCTTGGAAATCAATTAGTTTCCAACAGAAATAGTACTTTCTATTTTCATTTGGTTCCAACTAATTGATTGCTTCTTTATTGTTCTGATAAGCTAGCCACGGGTTAAATTGACAAATTGTCACGTCCATATATACTTCCACCAAGAAAGGTCAAATCTTACATATAATTCATTGGACAACCTATATTCTTTTGAAGGGATATCTATATGATCCGGTCCGTTGTATATTTTTCGAGTATCGAAAGACCAATTTTGGCATGGATTTTTGTAATTCTAGGCATGCATTTGCAGATTTTTTTTAAACCTTTTTTTGTCGGATTCGGATATATATTTGCAGATTCAAGGTTATTTATGTCGGTACAATACTTTTAAACATAAATCATCATCGAATTATCTCACCTCTGGTTGAGTATTGATTTTTCCACGTTAAACATAAACTATCATCGAATTCCCCGTTTAAGTGAGAACATTATGATTTGAAATTACATCTACACCCATATATATTCCACTCCATTAGTGAGAAAGATCCTCACTCTTATCACTTAAGTTACTTAAGATGGTTTAGTGATTGGAAACCGAGTGTAATGTTTATGACAGGAATGGTTAACAGATTCGAATTTGAATAAACATAAAGGTGTTCTTACATTAACGCTGCTTGACTCCATCTTGTAGTAAGATCCATTATTGGTAAGTCCTACCGCTGCCATGGTTGATCCGGGATTTAAAAGAGGGGTGAGGGACTTAGAACTGTTGGAGTCCATGATGCCCAATAAATGAATTGTTTTTTTCTATAAAAAAAGGTTACTGCTACTACTACTTAAGGAATTTGATGAATTTTGTGAAATAATGAATCAATGTTTTTGGAAACAATAAAGTGCTAGAATTTTGACATTTCATTTTCCTATGTTCGGCTATGTTAAGGTCCATTTAATTTCTGCTACCTAACCCCCTTTATATACTTTTGACTTTGAGCCTACACCATTTCATCTATGGTAACAAGTTTACTATACAACAAGCTTCATTTGTTGTTATAGAAAAAAAGCTTTATTTGTTTTGGCATAAGATTTATATATGATACACTGTCAGTGTAGTTTAACAAACTACATATACGAGGTTAAGGGTTGACATTTGTTATTTAGAGAATAGTTTTGTGGAGTCCAAAATTTACACCGTCAATGTATCAAGTGATTATCCATAAAAAAAGTTACTATAAAATCTAATTTATTGAAAAACATAAAAAAATACATATATAATAATTACAAAAATAAAAAAATCAACCAAATTACATTGGGCTAAATTCCAGCAAAGTTCAGCCCACCAAATAATGCTGGACCAATCAATCACTGTATTGGGCTAAAGCCCAGAGCATAATTCCGAGCCAGGGTCTGCCAGGTTGGAAGCTTTTAAACCAACGTTCGAAATAAAAGGGCAATCCAGTCCAGTCAATCTAAAACAATCTAGACCGTCCAAATTTTAAATTATAATATCTCGAAAAAACGTATTCGTTCGATTTAAACGCTACCCACACATCGGAGCCTCCAAAAAATTCAAATCCCATTCGAAACCCCGCTCTCTCTCCAGATTTCATTTCATCAGAAACAAAACCTGAAAACGAAAACAAAAGATAAAAAAAGGAAATAATCAAATTCAAAAAGCGGATCTAACAGTAAAACAGAACAAGAACAAAAACAACAACAACAAAGCCGAAGAGGGAAGAAGAGAAAGAATCGAAAATAGGTTCGTGCGATTCTCCTTCAGTTCGACGATTCAAAATGTCCAGTCGCCACGAAAAAGAGAAAGGCGTCAACGTTCAAGTCCTTCTACGTTGCAGGTTTTGCCTCTTTTTAAACTATCTTATTTCCGCTTAGGGTTTTCTTGGATGCACTGATTTTATAGATTTTGATTTTTCTTCTTTTTTTTTGGGGAAAACTTTTAAATTCTGTAGGCCGTTTAGCGAGGACGAGTTAAGGAGTAATGCGCCGCAAGTGGTGACCTGTAATGAGTTCCAAAGAGAAGTCTCAGTTTCTCAGAACATCGCTGGCAAACATATTGATAGAGTTTTCACCTTCGATAAGGTCATTGCTCTTTTTGATTATTGATTTTCTAGTTAGTTATTAGTATTGGTACTATTATTTGATTCGGATTTTGTTTGCTGTTATAAATAATTTGCTGAGGGTTTTTTAAACTTCAACAGGTGTTTGGGCCATCAGCTGAACAAAAAGATCTGTATGAACAAGCTGTGGTTCCAATTGTAAATGAAGTCTTAGAAGGTTTTAACTGTACCATTTTTGCTTATGGTCAAACTGGTACTGGAAAAACTTATACTATGGAAGGTGAATGCAAAAAGGCAAAGGTATAATTCGAAATTTGTGTTTTAATTAGCTTTTAGTTGCATCCCACTTGCACAATGAACTAATTTTAATTTGCTAATTTTGTGTTAAAATGGGACAGATGGGGCCTAATGGTGAATTGCCTCCAGAGGCAGGGGTTATAGCAAGATCTGTTAAACAGATATTTGATACATTGGAGAGTCAGAATGCAGAGTACAGTGTGAAAGTTACATTTTTGGAATTGTATAACGAAGAGATCACTGATTTGCTCGCACCTGAAGAAATTTCGAAAGTTGCTTTGGAGGACAAACAGAAGAAGCAGTTGCCACTTATGGAAGATGGCAAAGGTGGAGTTCTTGTTAGAGGATTGGAGGAAGAAATTGTTACAAGTGCTAGTGAGATATTTACTTTGCTTGAAAGAGGGTCTGCTAAGCGTCGTACTGCTGAAACCTTGTTGAATAAGCAGTCAAGGTAATGGTTCATTTTGTCTGCTTTGTGTGCTTGACTAATCGCTAAAGTTAGTATTTTTTAACTTTCTGTTTTACCTGATAATTGTGGTGTGTTTCAGTCGTTCGCATTCTCTATTTTCAATTACAATTCATATTAAGGAAGCTACACCAGAAGGTGAAGAACTGATAAAGTGTGGGAAGCTGAATTTGGTTGATTTAGCAGGCTCAGAAAATATATCTCGTTCTGGTGCTAGGGATGTAAGTATTTCTCATACATTTGCTAATCAATTTGAATGGCCAAATGTAGCCTGCAGCTGAAAATAATTAGTGCTGTGTTTGATATTGATATTTACAGGGTCGTGCAAGAGAAGCTGGTGAAATTAACAAAAGTTTACTAACTTTAGGACGAGTTATTAATGCTCTTGTGGAGCATCTTGGCCATATTCCATACAGGTTTGAATCACTTTATAGAGTTGCTTGATACCTTTACTTTTTCCAAGTCAATTTCTAATTGTTTAGTCTAATTGTAATTTAGGGATAGCAAACTTACTCGATTACTGCGTGATTCACTTGGTGGAAGAACAAAGACTTGCATTATAGCCACAGTTTCTCCTGCTGTCCATTGTCTGGAAGAGACCTTAAGTACACTGGATTATGCACACAGGGCCAAAAATATCAAAAATAAGCCTGAGGTATGTTGTACACAATCCTTTATTGGAATAGTTGATTGAAGTGTGTTATCTTTAGACTTGCTTACTGTTTTTGAAAATAGCACCCAGTTGTATAGTTCCAGTCAAGGAAACTAATTCTGCGTAATATTTGCTAAACTGATATTGCTTGAGCATTTAATTTCACTGCTTGCTGCTTCTTGTTGACTTTGCACTGCCTATATTGGCTAGTTACATCATCCTGTTCTTTGAAAAAGATAAAATGTTTAACAATTCACTTATTGGTTACTTTATGTAGGTTAACCAAAAAATGATGAAATCAACTCTTATAAAGGACCTTTATGGTGAAATTGAACGGCTTAAGGGAGGTGAGACTCTTTCATATTGGAGGAATTGTTAAAAAAGTTAATACAGCTAGTGGTTTTCCTTATATGATTATCTTCACTAATATACATTGCCTTTTGATTTTCCACTTTAGAGGTGTATGCTGCTCGTGAGAAAAATGGTGTTTATATTCCAAAAGAGCGATACTATCAAGAGGAGAGCGAAAGGAAGGTGAGCGAAAGGGGTTTATACTTCTTAGATGTGTGTGTGCATGTGTGTGTGACTTTCTGCTATTTTGACCATATTTGTCTATTCTTTTAGTGGTTTTCCTTCATATATACAAGGATAGTTGAAGTTTCCATTATTGAGTACTTAAGTTATTCTTATGAATTATCATATCAACTGGTTTCTTCTAAATTATTATTGATCATGTATTCTTTTGGCATTTTGTTAGGCAATGGCTGATCAGATCGAACAAATGGGGACTCTTATAGAAACCCATCAGAAGGTTAGCTTGTGCTCTGGTGATTTTTAAGAACAATACTTGCTGTCTTTCTTTAGTCAAGTTGCTCACTTCTGTTTGATATCTTACAAAACAGCAACTTGAAGAATTGCAAGATAAATATGTTGCCCAAGTTAGACAGTGCTCAGATTTGAGTGGCAAACTTGAGACGACAGAGGTGAAACTTGTCAAGGTTTTTCCCCTTTTTTTTTTCATTTGATTGTTGTTAGATGCTAATGAATAGGTAAACAATGCAGAAAAACTTGAATGAAACCAGAAAATTGCTTGCCAACTCTGAAGAAGAATTGAAGAAGTGCCGCTATGTGTTGAAGGAGAAAGAATTTATCATCTCTGAACAGAAAAAAGCAGGTACACAGAAATATATACTTGATTTTAGATTATATATTAATACTTATATTGTGCTGATATTGTTTTCGAATGGTCTAAAACAGAAAATGCTCTAGCACATCAAGCATGTGTTTTAAGGTCTGATTTGGAGAAAGCTCTTAAGGATAATGCTTCATTGTTTCTAAAAATTGGTATGTTGTTCAATTCACTTATTAGAATACACATATTGTGGACATCAGTGTATAAAAGTCTGACTTTATGATGTTTAACTTTATAGGAAGGGAAGACAAATTGAGTTCAGATAACAGGGTAGTGGTTAACAACTTTCAAGTAGAACTAGCCCAACAAATTGGTTCTCTTTGTAACCTGGTTGCTTCATCAGTGTCTCAGCAAAATGAACACCTTCATAGTGTTGAGAAACTATGTCGTTCTTTTACAGACATACATGATAAGGTAATGGGTTGTTTTTAGTATTCAGGATTCTCCCCTTGAACTGAACTTTGATGATACTTTTGGCAATCATTCTCATTTTGTGTTTGAGTTATTTATCAGCAATTGCCAACCTTGTATTCATATATCTTTCTTTTAGGCAATCTTGGACATGAAGAAAAAGGTTACTGCTGCAAGGGCTTTGCATGTTTCCCACATGGAGGCAGTTCAAAATGTTGTGCGATTGCACAAGGCTAGCTCCAATGCTACATTAGAGGAAATTTCAACACTGGCTACTTCCAATGCACATTCTGTGGAAGAGGTAGGTGCTGATATTTGAAGTTTGGTGTCTTCTATTAAATTTATTTGGGGTTGTGCTCAATTTGGTTGTTACAATGGATCAGTTCCTTTCATCTGAGGCGAGCAAAGCAGCATCGATGTTTGATGGTCTTCAGAGTACTCTTGCAACTCACCAAGGAGAAATGGCTCTTTTTGCAAGGGAACTACGGCAGGTCTGTGCTCCAATATTCAATCTGTCTCTGATGTATATCTGATTGCACTATTGTAGTACCCTCACTTCTTTCTTTGTTTCTTGAAGTCATTTTTTTTAAAATAAATAAATAATTTTTTTCCCTTTAGAATACAGCTTTTGTAGGGCCTCAGTCTAATCTTCAATGATTTTTTTCTCCGAAACTCTTGTGCTTGTACTTTAGCTATATGCATTATTTGCCATAGATAGTGTACACAGGTATATATCTTTTTGTTCTTTTAGTTATTTCCCCTTTCGGTGCTAATATAAATGCTTTTCTCTGTTCCTTTTTTATTAACAGAGGTTCCATGATAGTATCGAGCAAACCAAAGACATTTCTGATTACACTAATGGAATCCTCGATAAGCTTTCAGAAGAGTCAGCAAGGGTTCAGAATCATGCAGCTCAAGTTGATGAAGTTCAAATCAAGAGCATTGCTAGCTTCCAGAAAGCTTATGAGGTACAGAAACACGGTTGACATTTCTTCCCAGAGATATGTTGTTGAAATTTCTTACTTAGCAAGTGTAAATTATGCAGGAGCAATCGAAGTCTGACGCCGAGAAGCTTCTTGCTGATATGACAAATCTTGTGTATGGCCATGTTCGTCGGCAGAAAGAGCTGGTTTGCCCATTCTCTATTTGTCTTCTAGGTTTCCCTTCTTATTTGGAGACTTTACTGATGGTTCTTCTGTCAGGTGGATGCAAGGCTTGTTGATATCAGAGAAAGTGCTGTCACCAACAAAACATTTTTAGATGGACATATATCCTCCATGGAGGGTATTACTTCAGATGCCAAGCGAAAATGGCAAGCATTTGCACTGCAAGCAGAGAATGATGCTAAAGATGGTGCCGATTACTCAGCTGCTAAGCATTGTCGTATGGAGGCACTCCTACAGCAATGGTAAATTTTGCCATCTTTGTATTTTTGATCTGTTCTCCTGTCTTACATTTTTGACATGTCCTTTTTCTATTTATCTTTTACTTCAGTGTGTCTACTGCTGAATCTGCATTCAACCACTACAAACATACTCAGGAATCTGCGAATGGGATGGGTAGTAAACATTTATCAGATATCACTTCACTTATCAGGTAGGTGATAAGTATCTTTTACTGATATCTACCATTTTGCCATTTTGAATAGATGCAAAGCTAAATTTTATTTTATTTTTCTTGGAAAGTTAACAAGTAATGCTGCCTAGAGCTAAGGATAAAGTAATTTATGGTGGAAAATTACTGTAGTGATATAATTGACTATCATATGTTGTGTTTTTTTTTTGTTTCTTTAGTAACTTAAGGTTTCCCTTATATTACTCTGACAATGTCTCTTGTAGGAATGCTTCTGATGCAAATGAACAGCATGATGCTGAGATTGATAGTTCCCGGGTTGCAGCTGAGCAAGATGGCTTGAAGAATTCTGAGGATACACTTCAGTACATTGATAGTGAGTTTCTTCTTTTCTTCTAGAATGTAGAGTTTAGTTTGAACCTAACTGTTGGTCTCTTTTTAAAAGGCATGCCGATTATTTGGATTCTACAGTCTGTAGATATTTCAGTATTTAGATAGTTTGGAGGGAGTCCTGGAAGGAGTGGATTCGAATGAAATCAATGAATAATTTTTGGACTGTTGCACTTATGAATGCTTTATGAGTTGATCATCTCTTGCGTTAAATAATTCTATCCAGGAGATAGGACAAAACATATAAAATACACTGTTGCTATTCTTGAAGAGGCTAGATAGAATGGTATATCTGGTTAATTATTTCTTTGGATGTATGCAAGTATCATTCATCTGTTCTTGAAAAAGTTAGATTTGGAACCTAACTTAGTATATCCTGGTGAATTCTGTTCAGGTATGTCAGAGCAGGAACGAGGAATTACAACCGGAATTTTGGACAGTGTTACAGCTCATGGTAAAAGCTTGGAGACATTCCAAGATGATCATTCAAGTCAAGCTACATCCGTCAAGCAGAAAGCAGAAGAAACATTCCAGCAGAGATACATGGTATGTCAAAAAGCTTATGACTTTACCATATTCTAAACTTCATTTGAGCATGAGACTATTAGTAGCTATGTACATGGATTCTAGATGGAGTGTGATTTATGTTTTATATAGAACCTTTAATACCAATTTTGAGAATCAAAGATGATACCTGCATAGTGAGTTAATTTGCCAGAGAGGCAGAGAGGTTTCAGGCAAAGTGCTTTAGGGTAAGCCTAAGAGAGGCTGAAACATAGGAATCATTCGTTTCATTTCTTTTTTCCAATTTAAAATGTGAGTGATGCAATTTGCATTTCTGTGTGTGGTGGCGAGAAAGATTACTTGTTTCCACTTTATGAATATGATGGGTATAAAACTATAAATAATGTAACAGGATTATGAGCCAACCGGGACAACTCCAGTAAGAAGTGAGCAAGATGTGCCGAGCAAGGGGACTATTGAATCACTACGAGCTATGCCAATGGAAGCTCTAGTGGAGGAATTTCGCGAAAACAACTCATACGAATCATTTGAGCAGAAGGAATTAAAGCCGTCACTCATTCCACGCTCACCCCTGACTCAAATCAACTAAAAACAGAGCTGGTGTTGTCTTTTGCTTCATTCATAAGTTCTTTCCAAATTATATTTGTATCTGTATCATTAGTGTAGAACTGTTACTATTATCATCGTCAGAAGCAGTTGGTGGTTGGGATGTGTATTTGATGTCTCCGGTTTTAGTAGCAGCAATAATCCTTTCTCAGGATTTAGTAATCTTTAGCTTGGATAGAGGGATGTAAATTGGGCCAAAAATCCCACACTTATATGAGTCATATGTTTTATTCAGAAAAATTCATGGAACACATTGTCTTTCATTGAACAGCTTTGTAATGTATGCCATTTTTGTCTACTCCAAAGCGAAATACACATTCTCTGGTCATGGCTTCAGTTGAACTTGCATTTCTGCAATTCTGCTTCTCCTTACTACTATCATCCCAAATTTTTCAGCATCTGCCCATTCATATGCAATTCAACCTATTTATTTCACAAATTTAAGAACATCATTGCAAAGCATTAAAGTGTTAGCTAAATTAAGTCTTAAGGAGACTAGGAGAGTTGTCTTCCTTATTTTCGAAATGTAATTCTAATTCTTCTTCCAAGTTATTCCATCTAGGGTTCAGCTTTTCTCTTGCTTTTTTGATGTTAAAGCTAACGAAAACCCAACGCTTTCTTTTGTCAAACCATGAAAGATTGCGCCTTTTATCGACTTCTATACTTGCTACAGTTGTAGATACCCAAGAAACCTCCATAAAACTCCAACCCCAGATTGAAGAACCACTAGAATCTCATTCTTCACTCCATGTAGACCCCGAATTCTTTATCTCTGCTTTGTCTAGCTGCAGAAACATCTTCCAAACAAATCAAGTTCATGCCCAGGTAGTCACCAATGGATTATTAAATGATCTGTTTGTTACAAACAAACTGCTTTACAATTATGTTCAACACAAGACTTTAGATGAAGCTTATGCCTGTTTTAATGGAATGAGAATAAGGAACCTAGGTTCTTGGAATGTTATGATTGGTGGGTTTGCTAAAGCTGGTGACTTTTTTAATTGTTTTGGGACTTTTAGGGAGCTTATTAGGTGTGGTCTTCAGCCTGATAACTATACTTTGCCTTCTGTTTTAAGGGTTTGTAGGGATGAAATGGATTTCTTTATGGGTTCATAGTGTTGTTTTGAAATCTGGGTTTGTTATGTATCACTCCGTTTGTTCTGCTCTTGTTGATATGTATGCTAAATGTAGGGTGATTGAGGATGCTCGTAAATTGTTTGATAATATGCCTCCTAAGGACCTTGTAACTTGGACAGCTATGATTGGTGGGTATGCTGAGTGTGGAAATGCTAAAGAATCGTTGGCTTTGTTTGAATGGATGATAGAAGAAGGTCTGGTTCCTGATAAGATTAATATGGTGACTGTAGTTAATGCTTGCGCAAAGTTGGGTGCAATGCATAAGGCCAAGCATGTTCATGATTATATTTGTAGAATGGGTTTTAGTTTGAATGTGATATTAGGTACTGCAATGATTGATATGTATGCCAAGTGTGGGAGTGTTGATTGTGCAAGGGAAATCTTTGATGGGATGAGAGAAAAGAATGTGATTTCTTGGAGTGCCATGATTGCCGCATATGGGTACCATGGAGAAGGCAGGAAGGCGCTTGATTTATTTCCTATGATGTTGAGTAGTGGGATAATGCCAAATAAGATCACTTTTGTTTCTCTGTTATATGCTTGTAGTCATGCTGGCTTGGTTGACGAGGGTCTGCGTCTTTTTAACATGATGTGGGATGAATATGCTGTGAGACCAAATGTGATGCACTATACTTGCATGGTTCATCTCTTAGGCCATGCTGGGAGACTTGATGAGGCCTTGAACATAATAGAGAATATGACAGTTGAGAAAGATGAAGGGGTATGGGGAGCTCTGCTTGGGGCATGTAGAATCCATAAACATGTAGAGTTGGCAGAAAGGGCTGCGAAATCTCTTATTGAACTGCAGCCTCAGAATCCATCGAATTATGTGTTACTCTCCAATATATATGCAAATGCTGGTAGGTGGGAAGAAATGGCAAAAATTAGGAGCATGATGGCCAAAAGGAGTATCAAAAAGATTCCTGGTTCGACCTGGATTGAGGTGGACAACGAGATTTATAAATTTAGTGTTGGCGACAAGTCTCATCCTCTGTCACAGGAGATTTATGGAATGCTGAAGAGTATGAGAGAGAAATTGGAGTTGGCTGGTTATGTTCCAGATACAAATAATGTGTTACATGATGTTGATGAGGAAGTTAAGCTGGGCATCTTGTATGCACATACCGAAAAGTTGGCTATTGCATTTGGTCTTATTGCCACACCTGAGGGAGCTCCTATTAGGATCACAAACAATCTCAGACTTTGTGGTGACTGCCACTCCTTTATTAAGTTTGTATCAGCTATTACAAAGAGGTTGATTGTTGTTCGAGATGGGAATCGTTTTCACCACTTCAAAGATGGGGCTTGTTCATGTGGGGACTACTGGTAATCGGCAAGTTAGTGTTCCCCTTTATGTAATTTTGCTCTTTAATCTTAAAAACGTCTAAAATCTGCTTTGAGCGGGTAACTTTTGCTTTCTTGAGGCCATTTGTCATGTACTGATATAATCATGACTTAATATATAGGACAAGCAAATTTAACTTGGATTTACCCTTTTTTTTTTTTTAAATATCTTGTTTAAAAAGAGTTTCCAAAGAAATATAAGCTACAATTTTCTTGAATCATACTCTTTATTTTTTCCAATTCCTCTTTGTTTGATTGTATCAGACAAGCAGAGATGAAAAGTCTCAGACTGTACCCTTAGAACATCATTTTCCTCCACTCATTGGTAGTAATGCATTATTTAAAAAAAAAATTATTTGGGCATCCATGTCATATTTGATTGTCTTACTAGACAGAACCATATTCTTTATGGGGTTTAATAGACATCCATATGTATGTTAATTGGCTCTTTCCTAATGTAGTTATCGGATGTCTTAAAACTTGGACAAAATTAACATTTAATATATAGTCTTGGGTGATAAGTCCAAGAACATTACATCTAAGACAAAAATGCATCATTATTTCCTTTAAGTTGCCGGCTGATTGCTTATAGTAGAGAATTTTTTGTTAAATTTCTACTAAGCTTTCTGGTTTATCTGATATACACTGTGGTACCATGAGTGCACATAAGCAATCCTTATTCAGCTTTGCTTTTCCTGTCTTCTATGTAATTATGGTATCATCCAAATTTTAGTTATGCTGCACAACTTCAACAATATCCATGGGTATTTTATCATGCATTTATGCCCTAATTTTGGTTCTTCTGGTTTCACAGGTAATATATGCTAGTGAGATAGATCTGAAGGGTGACTCTGTCCTTCATCCCAATTTCACCACTTCTGATGCAAACTTCTTCACGCGTACTGCCTTCCGAGTCCTGATTGGGGCTGACGAACCTGAAGCCTTTGAGGTTATGAAAGTCAGTGAGGCCGAATTTCCAGCCTTGAATGGTCAGGGCGTTTCGTATGCTGTGCTGCAGTTCCCTTCAGGCTCCTTGAATTCTCTTCACAGGCATCCTGATGCTGCTGAGCTTCTTTTTCTTCTCATAGGCTCTCTTGAAGTCGGCTTTGTTGATGTGAAAAATATTTTACGCATTAAGACACTTCAACCTGGAGATCTGTTTATGTTCCCTAAGGGTGTTGTTCATTATCAATTTAACAATGGAGAGGAGTCTGCTTTTGCAGTTTCTGCCTTCGGTAGTTCAAATGCTGGAACCATAACTATTCCAAGGTCAGTTTTCTTAACTAGCATTAGGGATGATATAATTGCCAAATCCTTCAAGATGGATTAATCAACTGTTCAGAAGATCAAGGCCTACACTAAACCCAAAGGCCAAGCCAAACCAAAAGAACCCTTTTCTTTACTTAGATTTCAGTCCTTTTTTGCGTAGTTTTAAAGTGCTTAGTCAATTGTATGACTTTTCCGACTTTTATTATCATATCCAGCCAAAAAAAAGAAGAGCTTTCTGGTTGACAGTAATCGTATATATACATCTTTCTTTATGGTACATGGGAGGTAGGGAAATGAGCCTACCTCGGGGGTGTGGGGGGTTCCGAATTTTAGACCTCTCCCGGGTGAATTCTAGCCTCGAACATATAGGCCAGAGGTAGAATTCATAATATTTACATCTTTGTTCCTCAAGATTATCATATTACAATCTAATAAGGATAGTGTTTTATCATTAAATATTGTACAATCCGGGTCAATTAGTTCATCTGTTCAGGCCTCTTCATGCTCCAGGCATTGACATTTGTTAGAGTGATTGGTTCAGTTCCATTGTTGAATACAAACACATGAGCCTGATCAAAAATTGCTTGTGTTGGATATACCCTTGATGAGATGCATGTTTTCCCTCCTGCTGCAAAACTTTCTACCACAGAATGATCAATCTGCCCAATCAAACAAACCAAAAAGATCATTAGAATAGATGAAGATCAAGGGAATCCCAGAAATATATGTAGAATCATGTTATATATATATATTTAGCATACCAAACTCCTAAGAGAAATCTGGTTATTGTTTTTAGTCAGATCTACATCTACAAAACCGCCAAATGTTGGTTTATAAACTCTCATTGTCAAAGTGGAGCTGCATCATTAAAAACAGGTTAGAAATTCTTATAGTGAAGTGGAATTGTCAATAATATATAGTGGTAATGGTAGGGAAAAGATAGACTGACTGTGATGCATCAGAACACATGAGAACGACATGTTTGTTGTTATCAGCTTTGAAAACCCTGAAGAAAACTGGAGTGAATTCATCTAGGTTTTCTGAAGCTAATGTTAGGAGCCCAAATGGACCAATTGAACCACCAACTTTTGATTTCTTTTTGTAGCAAAGGTCTTGTGGATCTTTCCAACTAGGATCAAATGGCTCAGCTTTGTCTAAGTTAGGTATAGTGAAGGTGATATCAACATCAGCCTGTTAAAATCATCAATAATATGCATCATCAACTATTGAGTCAAATGCTCGGCTGTTTCGCCAAAGTAACTAACTGTAAACAAAATTATCTTAGAATTCAAACCTGGGCACCATTTATTCCTTTGATTTCAATATGCTCTCCAGGTTTAAGCTGTTGGTTCCCCATTTGGACTTTGTTTTCCCTTAAAGTCTCTATCTCTTCAATAGGCCATTGCACCAATTGCTTTCCACTAGGATCAAGCAAGACTGTCCTTGGAATTAACTGATAACAATTATGCCATTCAAAATTCATCATTAACTTTGTATAATATAACTCTATCAAATTTGATTGAATATGATCAAAATGTAAGGTTTATATATATACCTGAATTCCAGCCCATCCTTTCTTAACATCATCCATCTTAGAATCAGATTCATTAGCCCAACCCCACAAAATTCTTCTGTTCTTGACAGGATCAAAGAAGGTCTTTGAAGCATAGAAATTCCCATAATCATATCTAAGACCAGCCCAACCATCAACTAACCCTTTGTCAGGAACATACTTATCATCATTAGGGTAATAAGTACCCAATGTGTAATACTCAAATCTTGTAAGATCCAAGCTCACTTTCAAAACATGTTTCACATCATCTCCAATGACGGATGTGTCCAATCCTTCCTTAAAACCACTCTTGGTGGAAACAGGGAAGAAATCTGGACATTCCCACATGCCGGTATCAGGAACAGAATGTAAAGGGTGTTTAGCTTCTTTCCATTTCTTGAAATGCTTGCTCTTGAACAAATGTGCTATCCCAATCCGATCATTTTTGCCTCCTACTAATATATTCCAATACCCATTCACCTTCCAAGCCGTAGTAGGGTCACGAAAAGCACTGGCATTTATGCCTTTACCAGGAAATATAATTGGGTTTAAATCGGCTGGTTTTTTCCATTTACGAAGGTAAGGATCTGATGCATTTTCTGGCACTGCATAGACTTGAACCTGGTTTTCCTGCGGGTCGATTCCTGTGTAAAGAATTACAGGTTTGTCGCCTGGAAGAATGGTGGCTGAGCCTGACCAAGTGCCCTTAATGTCAAAAGGTTCCGAAGGGAATATTGCAGGCTCAAGTGGTTCCCAATTCACCATATCTTTTGAAACTGAATGTGCCCAAACAATGTTGCCCCACACTGCTCCTTTGGGATTGTATTGGTAGAATAAATGGTATAAACCTTTGTAATACATGGGCCCTGTTTCATATATAACTGAATGTGCCCAAACAATGTTGCCCCACACTGCTCCTTTGGGATTGTATTGGTAGAATAAATGGTATAAACCTTTGTAATACATGGGCCCTGTTTCATATATAATTTAACGTATACTTATAAGAATCTTATTGCTTTCGGGGGGAAAAAAAGGGTTGTTAGTATTAAAAGAAAATCTTACCATTTGGATCTGAAGTTGATTTTTTTCATTGGTGAAACGCCCATGCCGAAGGAAACACCCAAAACAAAAGAAGACGAAGTTAGTGGGAATTTCACTTTGTGGATGCATGATGGATATTCATAAGAGAATGTACACATTTTAATGGAAGTGCTTGCATCAAAGGACTTAAGTGAACTAATTTTTGAGGGTGAGAGAGACTTCAATGGCACTAAGTCATATCACAACTAAATTGATGTTGATTTGAAGATAGATAACTTAAGTACTAATTGCTCTCTCTCTCTCTATATTTTTTGGAAGAATTGAGAGAAATGAACTAGAATGTTGTTGAAGATTAATATTGAATGAATGAAAAAGATGATATCCACCCAGCACTTAATTAGCATGCAGGCTTGCAACCTTCCAAACAATGAAAGTTTGACAACAAAATCCAAAATTATAATGTGGGAGAGGATACGTTTTCGTTTCTTCTTTAGCTTATTGACAAAACCCCCAATAGCAAAAGCTAGAGAAATTTGTTTCTTTTTAGTTTGCTCTATATATGTTGGTGGGGTCAAATAAAAGAGAAACCAAGTTTCTTTTTTCCTTTTTGCCTCTAAATTGAAAATGGAAGTCTTTTCTAAACAAGGATACAAAAAGGGGGAATTGTGTGTATAAAGAAGTGATGCAAAAGTATGCATACATATAAAAACACAGGTATATTTCTTGGGTTGACAATCACTTTGTAATTGCAAGCGTGATTCATTCTACCACTAAGGAACAAAAAGCAAAAAGTTGGGCAGTGCCTAACTAGTTATTAGAAGATCTCCACCAAGTAAATTGAACTAGCTTTCACATATATTAAGGCTAATTAATAATTAATTAAGTTATGTATAATTTGACCGGCCTACCTCAAAAGGGGAATTTGATTTTTAATTTAAGACAATTTAACTCACTAATAACTTCATTATTTTAATAGTTTGGCATGAATTGTACATAATCACAGCCCTATCACATTAATTAATGCCAATGCAACGGCTTGATGGTATCCATGTGACCGATTGAAAATCAAAGTTAATTTGTGGGCAGTCACTAAATTGTCCCAAATAAAAGTTTAATCAAATTGTCCATTTTGACATGGTTCAACGGTCAAATTGTACATTAACTCTTTGGTTTTATATATACACTCACTTAAACTCATTATCTCAACCCTTCTTGGCTATAAAAGTGTATTAAACACCAAAACATAACATGATCATAAAGACATTGAGTTTTCTATACATTCTTCAACATAAGATAATAACAGCTGTCGCGTGAGACTATTCTTAACAAAATTTTAATATCAAATGAATTAAAAAAAATGTTACTCCTACATTCAATTATAATGTATATCCAAATTAGTGAAAGAATTTGGCAAATGCTAAAATGTACATATAATTCAATTGCTATATATAAAATTACCATTGATCCAATGCATAGGAGGCTGAAAGTGGTAGCCTGTTCGATGGAGTTTATCAATACCAATTGCACTTAGAGACTGGAATTCAGGGTAAACCCTATGAGAAGCTTCGACGACGATATTGTTATTAAAATTGATTATTGCAATTAGAAAACTGATGACTATCAAACAAAAAGAGAGGAACTTCGGGATCTCCATTGTTGAAGAGCTAAGAGAATGAGGATAAGATGAAAAAGAAGGAAAATGTGGATTGGTGTTTATATATTGTGACGGATATAGGTGTGGTCAAAGGTGTGGATAGATTTTCGGGAAAAAAATTACATGGAATGGACTATATTTGAACACCAAATTAACTTACTAATTTAGACTAATCAAAAATAGGAAATGATTGCTTTGGAGATAAGGGTGGATTTGGTTTGGTAATTAAATTGTAAATTGTATACGTGGAAATGGACAATATATATATATATATATATATATATATATATACTAGTAAAGGCACGTGCGTTGCACGTACGTATGCTAATAATTTATAAAACATAAAAATTAAAATAAAATAAATATAATAAATGACATATTTAAATCATATATAATATGAAAAAATAATTTTTATAAATCATATATAATAAAAATATCCGAATCTAAATGAAATAATAATATAATAAATAATATAATGTTTAATAGTTAATGAAAACAATTGCTTGTTTTTGTTGTTGATTTCCTTGACAATTGCTTGAAATGAACATAAAAAATTGTAAGGAATTTGCAATTTTTATGATGGATTGAAGAATTGTTCTAAAGTGATATCTACTTCTTCTACTTTTTTCTTATGATGTAGTATTCATAATAAATAAATGAAAAGTTACATAAAAACTTACCTAAATTAGTATATATGAGATGGTCATTATAGTTGCACGTGTGTTAATAATTTATAAATTATATAAAAAAATAAAATAACTACACAAAAATAATAAACCGCATATTAATTTTAATATATAACATAACAAATATATAATAATTTAATCTTTATAAATCATAAATATTGAAATAATCCAAATGAAATAAGTATAAGTATATAATAAATATATAAATTATGCTTAATAGTCTACGAAAATAAACTTATCATTATAATTCTTTTTCACTTTAATCTTTTTGTTGACAATATTTTTCATTTTCGCCAAAGTTATGTCATCATCTTTATCATCAATTGTGATTAACTTGGATTTTCTTTTAACTCTTCTTTTTTTTTTTGGGTTTTTCATATGCTTGCTTTCGCAAATCATCATCGAGTATAATTAAGTGTGCATCTGCATTTCCATCTTTACTTCCATCAATCTTTTGCCTTTTCCTGAGCTTTTTCCTTTTCCACGAAAATGTTGAGATGTGTCAATATTTTATGTAAAACATAAGAAATTAAAATCAGATAGAATTTTTTTAAGTTCGCCAACATGTGACTAACTTGACCTTATTCCTAGTAGCTTTTCTCTTTGATTTAAGGTATTTTAGATATAATATAATTAATTGTTGCCAATAAGTATATTTCTTTGTAAAATTTTAAATTTTGCTTATTTGTTCAATGGTTAAGGTTATTATTCACCTCAAAAAAAATGATTAAGGAATAGAAATTATCAAAATAATTATAGTGTTATCAACAAATTTAATAACTTTATTAGTAAACTTTTATCAATAATAAAAGTTAAAGTTTATAGAAAAAAATACTTTTACAATATCAACAAATTAAGTAATCTCACATTTGAGTAACTTTTTATCAATAATAAAT
>AWWV01010032.1:0-25788 GCA_001974805.1 Corchorus capsularis | reverse complement strand
AATTGACCCAAATCGAAAAGTTCAGGCACTAATTTGACATTTTCATAGTTTGGACACTTATTTGACCCTTTTGGCAAAGTTCAGGGTCCTAATTGAGATTTTAGCCTTATTTTTAGTCATATATAAATTTGTAATTAATATTCTTTTTAATCATGCTTGGATTTTCTTAAAAATTGGGAGATTTGACTTAGTACGTAATTGTTATATGAATTCATGATATGAGTAAGACATTTTTTAAACCGATAACTTTTTCTTAAAGATTGAAGATTTGACTTGGTACATAATTGTTATATGAATTCATGACATGAATAAAACATCATTTTTTTAACCATACAAACCAATCCAACATAGGCTACGTGGATTTGAGGAATAAACAAAATCATATTTCATTTAGGAGAAAAGTAAGTATCAAGCCACTATTTAAAGTAATCAATTATAATTTTATTCAATTATTATTGTTTATCCTTTTTTTTAATCTTATTTGAATTGGTAGCTACTTTGATTTTTTTTGTTGGAGTGAACAACTTGAAGTTGGAAAAGTAAGGTAATAATTTAGCATTTTAAACTAAATTTCTTCCTTTTTTGTGTTAAAAAACTAATTTCTTCCTTTATGCATTATCAAAATTTAGTACAAAGAAATATATCGATCGAAAATTTGGTATAACTATACAAACAAAAATCTCTTCCAAGTGAACTTAAGGAAAAATACTATATAGACTTCTACTTCAGTAGGCGATAAAGTCTACATAGCAAGCATGGTAAAGTATGAAGTGGAAGATATACCCAGTTGGCATAACATAGAGATAAATTTGAAGCCACACTACAAATTGAAAGACAACTCTGAACTTAGAAGCGGGGATAACAAATAAAATAATATTTTTCCTATTATTATTATCTTGCCAATTTTTTATGTCCTCATGGGTTTGTTCACTTTCATAATTGTTTCTCTTGATTTCTCTTCATTGATGATTACTCAAATGTTACCGAAGTTACTATATGACCGACTACATTATAGAGCAAAGGTTACAGCAAATGAGAAGGTCTATTCGAACAACACGTGACATGCTCTTTTTTTTTTTCTTTAAAAAATCAATGATAATAATGTTGCGCCAAATTTTTGTTGTGCGTCCAAAAGGGTCTTTGACGTTAGATCTCTTTGAGGAAAGATAGAGGTTCGAGGCATGCCGGTTATTTTTGTAGAAAAATAACAAAAACTGTTTGTAAAACTTGAAATTAAAAGATCAAACTTGGAAAGATCAGACGAATTGCAGGATTCTGGATCAAAGTCACACCGAAACATTTAAATCATTGATCCCAGATTGCTTGTGAACAAAAGTGATTAAAGGCTTTTCAATGAATAGAAAGCGAAAATAACAAAAGATTGTTATTTTATTTGATTGCAACGGATTACAAAGGAAAAATCTTGTGTAGACAAGAGTGAAATATGAAAAACAAGAAGAACAATTAAGAACTTGTATGAAAAATTGAAGAACAATGAAGAACTTTCATAGAAAAATTGAGAGAAAAAACACTGGGCTTGAATTGTTGCATGGAGCAAGGTTGTAGCGTGGTTTGAAGTATTGGGGTTGATCCCTTTATATAAGAAACTAAATGGGCTTGATTTTGCAGCATTCTTTCAGTCCAAAGTAAGTTTGTTTGGTCACCAAGCCTTCAATTCAGGGGAGACAACTTCTTCAAGCAGGGAGGCGACTCTGATCTTTAAGAAATTGCCAGGAAACTGCTGAGAAATTGTTGAGATGATTCTGAACTTGCATTGACATCTAAGCCACTAAATTCTCTTATAAAAACTTCATAGTGTCCTCGTCAACATGAAACTTGGGGATTCCTTGCTGCTCTACGCATTCATGCGTGTCTTCTAAATGTCAAGATTTGAACTTTAAACAAATAAGGCAAGAAATTCTCCATACTTAATCGTATTAAGCTCATAGATTCATAAAAATAACATTCAACTAAGAAAATGGCCAAAACTGGGGTGGAAAAGCCACTTGTTCTTAATTGAAAAGAATGTAAAAGTTATCAATGAAACCCGAAATGGCTCAAACTTGACATATGGCTATAATATCATGTATATAGGGTGACACCACTCTCATTGTGTAAGAATCATGTCTAAATTGCCCCGAACGCAAAATCTGTCCTTAATTGAAAATCGCATCAAAGTTTTTCCAACTACGTCAGATTGGGCTGAGATTTCACCAGAATGATCAGTAAAGCTCAAGGATAATCATAGTATCTTCCTTATAGAAATTTCACCCTCCTTGCTTGGTCAATTTCATCAATTTCGCCATTTTGTCCTTAATTGAAAAAAATGCAATTATCGTTCTACACCCCGGGAGAGCACAACTGGCTGGGCGACCTCTATTGAATGTTAGGAGGAAAATATAAAAGAGATGCAAGCCTTGAAACCTCATGCCTACCTTGCAAAGATAGATAAATCACTCGTTGACAAATGTTAATTCGCCGACTCCTTGAAAGTGCAAAAGACAGGGAGACGACTGCTGAAAGCAGGAAGGCGCCTCCTGGGCTATAGGAGGCGGCTAGCATTTGTTAATTTTTGTCCCATGAGACATCTCCTTATCCAATTATAAGGTGACGTGTCATCAAACTCCTTGTTTCTTAATTTCTGCATTTGCTGACAACTTCTTTAAAGGAGTCATCTTCTTGTGAATTTCTGCTACATCTCCATGAAGTACAACACATACTTAATAATAATCATTATAAATAATTATTATTTACATAGTAAAATTCGGCCCCTCCTTAGGAATATAAAGCCATTTCCTGATCAATTTAGAATCAAGGCGGTCAAAATCCAAGTAAAATTAGGAATCCAAGTAAAGGCGCCTCCTGGGCTATAGGAGGCGGCTAACATTTGTTAATTTCGTCCCATGAGACATCTCCTTATCCAATTATAAGGTGACGTGTCATCAAACTCCTTGTTTCTTAATTTCTGCATTTGCTGACAACTTGTTTAAAGGAGTCATCTTCTTGTGAATTTCTGCTACATCTCCATGAAGTACAACACATACTTAATAATAATCATTATAAATAATTATTATTTACATAGTAAAATTCGGCCCCTCCTTAGGAATATAAAGCCATTTCCTGATCAATTTAGAATCAAGGCGGTCAAAATCCAAGTAAAATTAGGAATTTGAGATTAAATTTGGACCACTCATCTTGATTTCACAAGTTCATTTGCAAATTTACCCAGAATGTAAATTAGGGTATAAAAAATAAGGTGAAAAATATGATTCAATTAAGGTTATAATTTATCTATTCTAAAAATATTTTAATAGGTAAGTAACATGAGATACCCAAAAAAAAGTGACAATTATGAGATTGTTAGAGTGAAACCACGTTCCACCAGTCCAACCCAAAAAAAATATTATGAAGATATATTAAGATATTTTTAGTTATACTCTGTTATACCATAATTATATATATATATATATATAGTAGGGAGATGATGATTTTTGACTCATTTTTCCTCAATAAAAAAGATGTAGCAACAACCCAAAATCGGCATAATCCTAGATTTACTAGGGAAAGCATAATAAGATGGTGATAGATCTAGCTTACCCAAACCGGTATATATCTATGCATCTCTTACCTTGATCGATTTTTTTATCAGTTCTTTGGCTATTAAAATTGGTTGGAACATATCGGACTGAGCAGAGATTTGTAAGAATATAGACTTTGTTAAACCCGTGAACAAAAACTTGATAAATTATAAGAACAATAAAAAGGAAAACATAGGCAGAACCAGTCAGTACATAGTAGCATTAATAAGAGCATAATTTTTTTTTTCTAATTGTTGATTCCCACATCTAAATTTTAAAACCTTCAAAGGACAAAATAGGTAAAGTATATAAAGATCATTACACCAATAGGGAAATTTGTTTAACCATACACTAAACTTAAGAATAAACTACATCATTACACTTATGGAGTAAATTACACTTATGAAGTAAATTTAGCCCATCATTACATCAAAAGATAATTCCCCTTATTTTTATTTACTTAATTTTTTATTGCAAGAATTTTTTTATATTATTTCATTTACTTAATTAATTTTTAAAACATAAATATTTTGTACTTAAATTTATGATTCATGTGCATAGTGTTGTAACCCGAATATCCCAAACTATAATCTAACAAATTAATCATGCAAGCGGAAGCAACTAAACAATAAACATCAACACAAGAAAGAAGAATTTACGTGGTTTGACACTGAACTTGCCTACGTCCACGCAGGAGACGAGAAATCCACTAGTTATAGAAAATTACATCAACACATAATTATCAATAACTCTCACTCGATCTCTCAACCCAATCTAACAATTAATCCTAAACCAAACCCAAACAATCTTGAGCACTTTCGCTCGGTCTCTACAAACTAACAATCACATCTACCAAAGCAAACACCACAGCAAACAAACACACACACACACACACACCCATGAGGACCATCCTTTTGTCCTATGGGGTGCCTCCACCCAAATCTAACCCTTAGACTACATCTTTTCTCCAAACATATAGAAAACTATAGAGAAACTCTCTATTTATACTAGCATAAACATAGCCTCCAAGAATCCCTTTCCTACTAGGATTCTTGTTTACAAAGTATTTTTGTCCACCAAGCAATAGGCATAAAAAATCCCAATCCAAATTTGACTAGGATTTGAGTCAAAATCCTAACAATCTCCACCTTGACTCAAATTCCTTCAAATCTTCAATTTTCAATCTTCAAGAACATGGATGGCTCCACCTATCATGAAAGTCTCACATTCTTCAAGCAATCTTCTCTTGTGTGTCTTTATCTTCACTGCATCATCTTCAACTTTAATTCTGAATCCAATCTTGCTTTTTATCCAAATCTGATTTGAAAAGCGCCAAACATGCAATCTTCAAAACAATCATCAAGCAGCAAAATTTGGCAATCTTCACGACAACAAACCTGACGAACATATCACAAGTTTGGGCTACCAGCCAACCTCCAATCCATTCAACCTAAGCTCGGATACCAATTGTTGTAACCCAGATATCCCAAACTATAATCTAGCAAATTAATCATACAAGCGGAAACAACTAAAACAATAAACATCAACACAAGAAAGAAGAATTTACGTGGTTCGGCACTGAACTTGCCTACGTCCACGGAGGAGACGAGAAATCCACTATGTTGTAACTTTCGGATATCCCAGGAATTAACCAAACAAATAATTAAAGCGGAAACAACAAATCAAAATTTCTTGTGAATCTATGCCACAAATCTGCACTATTAAATCAATCAATTACAATCAACAATCATAACAATCTCTCTAGCAAACTCTCAATCTAATCAACCCAACATGGGTGATTCTCTCACAACAACATAAAGCTATCTCAGCGTTTTCTCTCACACAATCTCTCACACTATTCTTTCTCACACACACAAAAAAACTAAACAGAAACTGCTTATTTATACTAACACAAACTTGGACTCCAAGAATCCCTTTCCTATTAGGATTCTTGTCCACCAATCAAAAAATCTCTAGAAAAATCCTAAACCAAATCTAATTAGGAATTGAGGCAAAAATCCTAACACACTAGTTATAGAAAATTACATAAACACATAATTATCAATAACTCTCACTCAATCTCTCAACCCAATCTAACAATCAATCCTAAACCAAACCCAAACAATCCTGAGCACTCTCGCTCGGTCTCTATGAGCACTCTCGCTCAGTCTCTACAAATCAATCATCACATCAACAAAACCAAACATCAAACCAAACAATCTCATACACACCCATGAGGACCATCCTTTTGTCCTATGGGGTGCCTCCACCCAAATCTAATCCTTAGACTACATATTTTCTCCAAACATACAAAACCCTATAGAGAAACTCTCTATTTATACTAGCATAAACATAGCCTCCAAGAATCCCTTTCCTATTAGGATTCTTGTTTACCAAGTATTTTTGTCCACCAAGCAATAGGCCTAAAAAAATCCCAATCCAAATTTGACTAGAATTTGAGTCAAAATCCTAACACGTAGCACGTGGCAGATTACTAGTAGACTAATTAAATTATGTAAGCAATTTTTTTGTTTCACTCTTAAGAGTAGTCAATGATGGAACCAGGAATTACAACATTGGGGTGGGTGAAGAAGAAAAAATGCGATTGGTAAACTGTAAATTGTATATGTGGAATGGACAACATACATGTGATATATATATCTTTATATTCTATAATTCTAAACTTAAAAAACCTTGATCTGAAATATCTAAAATAACCTTTTTAATTTTAAAATTCAGTATTCATTTAAAGGATAAACATGTACTTTTATTTCATAATTTTTTTAATGATTAATAGGTATAATTTAATTTAAAAGGAAACATCTAAAATATTTTCTTAAACTTTTATTTATTTAAATTTAACTTTTTTTAATTTAAATTAAATTAAATTATACCTATTATTTTTAAATATCTAAAATATCTTCTTAAACTTTTATTTATTATTTTTAATTTAAAACTAATTAAATCAGAGCATCATTATTTTTATATTTTTCCTCTTTTATAGTGAAAGATCATAGAAAAAAGGAAAAAAAGGAAAAAACCTATAACATATGGAACTTAAAAGTTTTGTTAATAAAGTTGTAACTCACTATAATTAGATTATTAGAATCTTGATGTATCATGGGTGATTTCTTTTATAGTTTTAGTTGTCCACAATTTTTATTTTCAATTAAAGCAAAGTTGGTATTTTCAATAATGTAACACGTTATAACATAGAGGGAGAGTATAAATTAAGGGTCTTAGTTTTGATTTAGGATTGGATAGTACACCAATGAGACATTATTGTTGGGATGTGAGCCTTTGGATGTATATCCGAAAGACAAAATTCTTTATCTTTACCTCTGTATTCCTATTTCACATTACGCAATCCTTTTTTTCCCTACTTTAATTCAATGTTTTAATTATTTGATCCAAAAATGATTCAAAGATATTAAAGTTCCTCCAGTAATCAAACAAATATCTTATACAATACCAATACCAATACCAATTTTGTCTTTTACTTCTCTATAAGGATTTTATCGACTGTGTTTCTCAATATAGGAGGCTTCTTTGATTATAGTTTTTCTTCTTAAGTAACCATAGTTGCAAGATTATTGAATTCGTTGATAGTACTATATATTTTATATAATCATTATATAGTTTTTTCTAACCTTAGATTAAAAAATTTGAAACCTTCACCAATATTAGCATGTAAGATTATCAAATTTGTTGACAGCATCATTATTGATTTGATAATCTTCAAAACTTTTTTAGTAACCTTAATTAGATACGAAAATTAGTAATCTTTGTTATTGACAATAGGGACTAAAATTACTAATATATACTATATATTATTTTTGTAGCAACGTGAAATTACTTAACAGTCCTTCCAACTTTTAATCTGGTGAGACCTTATCGCCCCGTTTTAGTAATTTTTTACAAACCATTAATTAACACTTAATTAAAAGAGTTATAAAACCAAACCATTAACTCGAAATAAAATCAACTCTTCAGATATTCATTGTTTTTATTCCATTTTTTGAGAACCGTTTTAGTTCATTGGGAATGATTCATAATAAAGTCTTCCAGAATTCATTCTTGAAATCTAATTACAGAACAGGACGTTTCATTCCTCTAACTATTCAATACCCATCTATTCTCATCTTATCTTTAATATAGCAATTCTTTTTCTTGATTTTAATTAACATACTTTTTTAAAGAGAAACAAAATTTAAATTTACTTTGTTGAAATACATTTTATTTAAGTTCGATTGTATGTGATTGGAGTTTGATTATTGTTATTAGACTATTTGCATTTTATGTTGAGTGAAGAATTGTAGTACAAATCGAAGTGAATTTTTTTTATTTCCAAATTGGATAAAATGATAGAATTTGACTTTCTTAAAACCTAAGAATTGGAGTTAGCTTTCTTATGGTGTAGTAAGGAATTCTCCTTAATATGCTGACATCATAGCTAAATTTTAAGCTCTTCAATTTCCATTACAGATTTAGACGTTACAAAAAAAAATGCAAAGCCACAAAAGAAAGACTTTCACCTTATGTGTTTATTTTACAGTTTTAAATATTTCAGTTTATTTAATTTTGTAACAATAGTTTTCGTTGAATCGTACAGTATAATACTAAAAAAACAAATATTTAAAGCACATTTTGTATCAATTCAAAGCATTGAGCTGTGAGTTATGCTATATATAACTACATGTGTTTATCAATTTGGAATAAATTCGGATAGCTTTAACAATGTTTATTTTGTATTGTTAGAAAATATTGAAATAAATTTACAATAAAGAATGAATTTTTGCTTTAACAAATATGAATGCTTTTTGCCCGTATTGCTGAACTTATTACCTTTAATATACTACTACTATTTAAGGTTAACCTGCTCCTTATTGCCAATATCAAACTACAACAGTTCATATGGAACCAATTTTTATTTTTAACAGAATCAAATTCATCCTAAAACTTCCTCTTTAAATTTTACTCATTGTAGAGCATAACTCACATCAATCAATATATATTGCATTAAAAATTCGGTACTCAAATTTTCCTACTCCTTTACATTACCAAACGATTCCTACTCCTTAACAACACTAAGCTACATCAAAATTAAGGCAATTCATATAAAAACAAGTTTTTAACATTCAAATTTCAAAACGCTCTCGTACTTATTAAGTTTTCAACCAATCTTATAGGTGAAATAAATTGAATATGTAGATAATAATACTATCAACAAATTCCATGAACATACATTTTTAGTAATTATAATAATAGTAAAACAATGAAAGTTACCAATCTTACTATATAATAATAAGGTTACACAAAATGCTACAGAAATTGCAAAAATGCTATAATTTTATCAGTAGTTTCAACATCTTGCGAAAATACAAAAAAGAAAAAGTTTCAATAACATTACATCCTTAAAAATTTTAGTTCCCTTTCGTCAATAATAATGGTAACTAATCTTTTATTTGTGGTTATCAAAAATCTATAGAGGTGTTATAATAAAAAATATTCAGTAAACTTACATGCTTAATAAGTTTTGTAAGCTTAGTAGGGGAAAAAAAGTTTTGTAAGTTTTTATAACCTCTATAGTTTTTTTAGTAACCTTATTAGATGTGAAAAATTGTAACCAACGTAAGATTACAAAATCAGATAATAGCTTATCAAACTTTTTTGTTACCATTGGATTTTTTAGTAACTTTAAATAAGAAAATTAGTAAGTTTCTTAATTATTGATTACAAAACTTACTGAGAGGGTGAGAGTATAAGTTTTTTAAATTTACTGATAAAATCTATGTAGAGTTTTCGCTTACCTCAGATAACAAAATTTGTTAATTACCTTTATTATTGACGAAAGGAAACTTATTAAATTAAGAGTATAGAATTTTCATAATTTGTATAGCTTTTTTAGTAATCTTATAAGAATATTGGTAACATTCATTATTACTAAAATGACCGGAAAATGTAAACTTACTATCGTAACATTATTAAAATCTAAAGCTTTTTAATAACTTTAAATAAGAAAATTTAGTACCTTTAATATTGATGAAATGAAACTAAATTTTAGGATATAAGTTTTTTTGGTTTCCAGTGTAAGTAATCTTGGATAGAAAAATTGGTAACATTTATTATAGATGAAATGTTCCTAAAATTTGTAAAACAATATTTTTTATATATAAGTTCTATACCTTTTATAGTAAATTAATACCATTTTTAATATTGTTTTGATGAAAAGTATTAGAAAGATGTAAAATCCCAATCTCTCTTTCGTTTTGTTTTACAATGGGGGGAGGTGGGATGGTAAGGGTTCGAACCTATATGTTATACCATTGCATAACTTTTCGACTTCTTAATATCAGTCCAAAATGGAAAAGTTGTACTTATCTTCTTTTACTAATATTTAATATATTAAACCAAATTATTTACTTATAAAATTAGTTATGAAAAAAATGAGTAAGTCATTAAAATTATTGTCTAGCTTACTAAATTGTTAGAGATTTAATTAGCTTATAAAATTTGTTTATAGTAAAGGAAAGTGGTACTATTAATTATTGATAAAACTTTACTCAAATGTAAGATTACTTAATTTGTTGATATTGTCAAAGTATTCTTTTGTAACCTTTAACCTTTACATTATTGATAAATGTTTACTAATAAAGTTATTGAATTTGTTGAGACTTAATAGACAAAATGACACTCGAACTATCACCAAATGGACAAAATAACTCCTAAAATGTTGATTGGGACAATTAAGCCCTCCAATTATCAATTTTGGCACAATTTAGTCCCTCATTGAATGGACTTTGGTCATATGAAATGATAGAAGCAAATTACTCCAAATTGATAGAAAAATTAGCCTTCGAACTTTGACATAGAAGAAAAAAGTAGCCCTTAAACTTTGACAAAATAAGACAGACTGGTCCTTGAAGGGGCTAAGTTGTCCCAATTGAAAGTTCAATGGCCATTTTGTCCCAAAATGTGATAGTCTGAGGGCCATTTTGCCCCTTAAGCCAATTTTTAAATAAAACCGGCTATAATTGTTTTGATAATCTCCATAGTTTTTCAATAACCTTAGTAATTGAATATATACAAATAAA
Organism: Corchorus capsularis; assembly: GCA_001974805.1. Lineage (NCBI taxonomy): Eukaryota > Viridiplantae > Streptophyta > Magnoliopsida > Malvales > Malvaceae > Corchorus > Corchorus capsularis. The sequence continues at coordinate 15,116 of AWWV01010032.1, read as the reverse complement.
AATACATCATTAATATCTTGAGTTTTATTGTATTTTTTTATGGTATAAGTTTTCATTATTCAAAATAGAATAAAACACTTAGTATTTATAAAATTTATGAGGTGATGAAGTATTATGTACATATATATTAAAAATTGAAAAAGTTATTATTATTAGCAAATATAATAAAAAAACACAAATTACAAATAACCAAATTTTAAAAATTTACAAAGAAATATACTTATTAATAACACTTAATCATATTACATATAAAATAAATATATTGAGGGGAGATGACTTTTCATTGGTCACACTTGATGATGAAGACGAACTTTGATGAACTTAGAAAATACTATCAACAAAAAGATGAAAATAGAGAAACATTAGAATGAAAACTTTATTCATAGACTATTAAGCATATACTATTTATTATATACTTATTTTATTTAGATTTAGATTTTTTATATGATTTATAAAAATTAATTTTTCATTTTATATCACAAATTAATATGCTATTTATTATATTTATATTTATAATATTGTAATTCTTATGCTTTATAAATCATTAAAACATATATATATTTAGTAACATGTTGCATGATATTAAAAATTGCGATTTCTTTATACGAATAAGAATTGAATTCTGATCACTATGATGAAATTTTTTCAAGATAAGCTGATGCTTCTATCATGACATATATAGTTATATGGTTTATTAGCCTTTTTGCCCCTATGAACTATAATGGTAAGGACATTTTACCTACTAAACCTTAAATCACGATTGTCCTATCAATATCCAAATTCAGGATAATATACCTTATGAACTTTCCAAATTGAGGATAATTTACCGCCCCCTGACGTAGGGATAAATTGTCCTAAATTTTAAAAGTTTAGGGAACAAACAGTGGCGTAGCCAGAAATTTTGCCAAGTGGGTTCAATACGAGCTTTACTTTGAGCATTGTATATTAAATTCTTGGATGCATTGTTGTTAATCCGATATTGATTTTTTTTTTTAAATATTTCTCCATCAACTAGAAATTTTTTTTAATATTCTATCATGAAAATAAAAATTTTCGAACTGATAATTAGTGTAAAAGCAAATAAGTAAAAGTAATTATCAAAATTTTGATATTTTTATTGATCCCATAAAGTTATCTATTATACATGCATGACCCCAAATCAATTAATTTTTAGTGGGTGCAATTTCTTACTTCACCTAAATTTTTAACTACAATTATAACTATAATTAAAAGAAACGGTAAAGTTATTTGCACTACTCTTGAGCACACTACTTTGCTACACTATCTATATCCAACGGTTGTTATTCAAATCAAGGTCACATCCAACGGTTATAAATGGTAGTGTTCAAGAGTAGTGTGCTCAAGGGTAGTAAATTTTAAGTGGGTTCATTTGAACCCACAATCATATGAGTGGCTACAGTACTGGGAATAAATTGTCTCAATTATAATTTTGGGGGCAAAAAGCTATAATAAGCCATAGTTATATCATGTAACATCTTGATGAGATTGTATATAAACGAAAAGAAAAACATTGATGAAATTGGCTTAATATTGATACATGCGTGAATCACATATATAGAGTCAAATTCACTTGTATGCAGACTTTTTCAATTTCACCATAATTAGATTCATGCAATACTCATACATATGGGGGAATATATCCATATCCATGATCATAATCATTTTGATGAGATTGTATATATCCCATAAAGTCGCACAATTCAAAATGAGAAACATGCTAATTTTTTTTTTAGATCTATATACCATGAATTTCAACTATATGTTTTCTTTTTATGTTGATGGCATGAAACATGCTAATTTGTTTCTTTTTTATTTTGATGCCAACTTTAAAAAAGCTTGGCATCATTTTTTTTTTAAAGAGAAAGGAAATCCAAGAATCATTATAACCAAACAACTATATATATGACACTAAACATGCTAATTAACTTTACCTTTCCAAAAAAAAAACATGCTAATTAACAACCATGACCAGATATATATGGTTAATTTGCTTAAACAGTCTATAAATTAATTCTGTGGTAGACTTTCTTCCAATGTAACAAAAATCTTTCTCAAATGAATTATGGATTTATATTCAATGCACTGTCAGTGTATAGATTTTATACACTGCCAGTGAAGGAGAGTTTGCCACCTCATTAATGAATAAATTTAAAATTTAGAAGCCCTTTATAGCAAATAAATATAACTATCGATGTCATCAACGCTTCCAAATTTTCCCAATTTCTTAAGTTCGTTTGTCTCCAAAAATTAATCCCTAGTTTCTCCATACGTAGATGGATGCCAAACACCAAATCTGCTTATAATGGATGGGAAAACTGATGAACACTATACAATGAACAAGAATTGCAGTAGCCCCAGATCTCTCTCGACCACAACATCATCTCTAATCATCTGTAATCTCTTTTAATCTCCATCAAAATCCATATCAAATTGTTTTACAAATTAATCAATATTAAGATGAATCAATCAATTTGTTTATTTCATAAAACTATTTTAATAACTGATTTTTTTTAAAACACTTCATAGGTTTACATTCTCCAGCAAAAATTAAAGTTTGAGTTTAGATAGAATAGGTTCGATTGGTTTTCTTGAGGATATGTGCAAAATCATTATTGATTCATAAAACGGGGCCGGGAAAAATGTCATCCATGATGGAAGAACAAAATGAGAGCAAAAAAAAAAAGGAAAATAAATTATTAGAAATACTTAGAGAAGATAGGTTCTGATTTTTATATTTGTAGACCTGTTGCAGAAGAAAGTCCATCTATAATTTCGTCCTTAAATCTTACAATATTTATTGAAAGGGGTTTCTAATTAAATTGATATAGTGATGAGGTGGCAGCGTCTCCTTCTCTGACAGTATATAGAACGGTGCATCAAATATAAACCCATGAATTATTAGCCAAGTTTTAAGTTCTAACAAAATGTTAACTACGAAAATCTCTGTCATGTGAAACGCACTCTATATATAAGTGGTAAGGAGAATATTGATTTATTTAGAAAACTTTCTTTTTTCTTAATACATTATTTTGTACGACCTATATGCTATATTGAGATCAATTATATAATTTGGTAGTGAGATTGTTCTACATATGTAATAAGCAATTATATATTTGAGCACACTTGTTATAATTAAGCTTGTGAAATTGTTCTACATTCATCGAGAAATTTTCCTAATTATTCAAGATACTTGAGCAATTAATCATGGTATCTAGCCGGCTATTTATATGAAATTCATCTATTCTATATGGTTTAGCTTACAGCTTAATTAGCATAAGACTTTAAATGTGCAAAACTTATGGGACCATTGTTATTATTTTCAAATGTGCTTTTGAAGTCACCATTTTGTATGTGTGTGGGAGTTAGAATGGCAAAGAATTAAGATAATTAACGCAACTAGCTATCAACATCAATATTGAAGAAAGTTTCCTTTCACTATATATTGATCGCCAACAGAATCCATATATATTGGGCATGAGATCTCTTGATCAAATCAATATTGAAGAAAGTTAATCTAGATCAACTCCCCTTTCATCTTTGCTATTTTTCGGCTCAAAATTTCTTGATGAGTTTTGCTCCTTGACTCTCCAATTTGACACTCCTAACATGTCATTAGAAAACTTACTATAATTTATAAAACCCTATTCAATATATAATAGTCTAAAATAACGGGATTTATCCTGCAAACTCTCCATATTTATAACTAGGAGCTAAACTTGGATTTAATTTGTTACCTTAATTATTAGGAGGGTCAATTTAGAGGGTCAAATAGAATTTTCATTTCTTGAAGCAGTTCCCATGAAATCATTCATTAATATATACCTTACAATTAAAGTTATCCCCAAACTGTTGTATACTCAGTATTTGGCTCTTCTCCTGCTAACATTTGTACAATTTTTATTGGTTGTAATTGTTTTTCACACACTATCTAGTTGGGTAAATTAAAATAGAAAAGAATTTTACTGAATTAATAGCTCTCTGTCTTTATTTAAGGTTTTCTCACATTCTAAAATTAAGAATCCTTTCCTTCAAAAAAAAAAAAATTAAAAATCCTTTTGTGTCTCACGTTTTCTCTATTAAAATTAAAATTTGTTGTGCGATTATTGAAATAAAAAAAAACCTGACGCAAATGTGCATGAATAATATATCTAGTATAATTGATTGTTACGAAATCTATTATAGGCTAATTAAATTTGTTTCATTGTTTAATCAGGATTAGTGATATATAGCACCTGTAGGTACATGCTCCTTGAGACTAATTAGGTCTCAAGTTTAAGTCCCACATGTGGGTTTTGTGTCACTTTATGTGGGGCTTGTTACACTTTATGTGGTCTTTATTGTTACCTTTGTCATGATAGTCTATGTTGGTTTATAATTTCTCATTGATGTTATATTATAGGGCTTATTACATGTAATGAGATTTTCAATTATTTTATCTTCTAAAAAGATTAGGAGTAGTAATAATCGCCATTACCCATGTGATTTAGTGATAAAATATTGGACTCTTAATTCCTGTTATTAGTTTCGATGCCTAACAACCTCAAATACAAAAAAAAAAAACCCCCTCTCCCTCTCCCTATCTTATAAATACCCAATCCAACTTCACATCCCAACCAAATTATTAACCAGTACTCTCTTGTTATAACTTCCTCTTTAATTTGAGTTCGGTTTGAATTAATGGAAGTTTCGAAATTATTCTCAAGTTGCATATTGATAATTTTTCTTTGCATCATACAAAATGGTGGCCATGTCGAAGCATCTCACAAGGTTTTTCCACAATTCCAGTCTCTAAGTGCAGTTAGTGTACACCAAATCCACCGAACTGCCTATCATTTTCAACCTCCCAAGAACTGGATCAACGGTATGTAATTTCAGTTTTGCAACTTGCAAGACATGGGAATCGATTTGAAGGTTTCTTTCTCTTTTTTTTTTTTTGGTTTGAATTTGCTAGGAACATGCAGTTTCCCTTTCTAGACCCTATTCTCTCCAAACTAATTTTTTTTTCGGCCTTCATCAATCATATATATATAGCTTATAATAACTTGCAAGTTACTATATAATTACTCTCTTGATTTTGTTGCTTTTTTAGCCCCAAAATTTTAAACTTAAACACAATTTTCTTCGACCCATGCTTTCCAGCCATTCTATGTTTCTCAGATTCTTGAAAATACTAGTACTATATATTTTTTCCTTTTGAAGTCTATAGGTGAGAGTATTCCTGGAAGAATCTAATTGGATTCTCAGGAACTCCTCTTCTCCTTACATATATAATAATATATAAATTAATTAATTAATATAATAAAAATTTAATAGTATCAATTAATTTATATAAAAAGTAATGTTGATTATGGTACTTGTGTGAAGATATTGTAACTGAAAAACTGCATACTTTGCTTTTGAGTTTTAGTGGGAAGGTATCAGCATCACGCGTGAATCAAAGTGAAATTCCTGTTTATAGTATCATTTTTTTGTGTTATGCTAAGTTGCTAACGTGTTTCATATTAATTTGAAGGAAAAATGATATGAATACTTGTAAGATTTAATTCGATCCAAACTCATTAATGGGTACATATATAATGGATATCTAGTTTTAGTCACCAGGTGGATTTCGTAAATTATTTGAATTCTAGCTATAATGATACATTTATATATTGATACAAATGAACTTGGCCATGGCTTTTTGACATCTTTAGGATTTATAGGAATCAGGACCCAAGAGTTAAAACTTGAAGTTTTGAACCCTTGCCACATAATTTAGGCTTTTTGTTGCAATTTGGCTACATGATTAATCAGTCTTCTTCTTCTTTCTTTCTGTCTAAAACTGTACCATTGCTAAAATATATATATATATATATATATATATATAGCATCTCGTTTAGGAAATTGGACCACCTTTGCAATTTACAAAGCTAATTTGCCTTTAGTGCTACTTGGGGATCATGGAGAATCATATATATACATTTTATTGGTGGAGTCACTTTCATTGTGAAATTTCTCTATAGCTTTCTTTTTGTCGTAATCCTTCTTCCCTTGTTAAGGATGTTCTGTTTTTTACAGCCTTTTAGGTCGAACAAAACATTTTTACACTTATGTAATTAAGTTTAGTTTCATGTAAAAGAGTGCTATATATGTTTCTGATCTTCAATAATTTATAACTCTGTCAATTAGCTTTATAAATTAATCTAAGCTTGTCTTGTTTTCTTTATTGCTTATAGTATATAATTAGATGTCATGTTCTACTTCTTTGGTAATTTCCATTTGGATCATAATTAACATCATTAATTGTTAAAATCAATTTAAAATTTCCTTTCAAACTTATATTATATAATAATTTGAAATGATTCTTTTGCTGGTATTCTGACGAATTTACTTGTTTTACTCTGTTTTTTTTTCTCCCTTGGGTTTCTTCAATGATGAACCAATCAACAAACAGACCCAAATGGTCAGTTTCCCTAACATTATCCTATAATCCTTAACTATTCTTTTGCTTTTCCATGTAAATATTTTCCTTAATTTACCATTTCTTTGATTCGTGCAGCACCTATGTATTACAAGGGAATATACCATTTTTTCTACCAATACAATCCCAAAGGAGCGGTTTGGGGCAACATAGTTTGGGCACATTCGGTTTCAAAAGACATGATCAATTGGGAAACACTTGAACCAGCAATGTACCCTTCAAAACCCTTTGACATCAATGGCTGTTGGTCTGGTTCAGCCACAATTCTTCCAAACAAAGGGCCCATAATTTTATACACAGGACTTGACTCCAAAGACAGGCAACTCCAAAACTACGCCGTACCAGCCAATTTATCTGATCCATACCTTCGTAAATGGATTAAACCCGACCACATTAATCCCATAGTTGATCCTGAACAAGGCGTCAATGCCAGCGCCTTTCGTGACCCAACGACCGCCTGGTGGCTAAATGGGCACTGGAGAATGTTGGTAGGAAGCAAAAGGCGGCTTCGAGGCATTGCTTATTTGTATAGAAGCAGAGATTTCATTTCTTGGATTAAAGCTAAACACCCTTTCCATTCAGCTCCTCATACTGATATGTGGGAATGTCCTGATTTTTACCCTGTTTTGTTGTCGGGTGACAAACGAGGTTTGGACACTTCTGTTGTTGGAAAACATGTTAAACATGCCCTAAAAGTGAGTTTGGATGCTACTAGATATGATTATTATACGGTTGGTACTTATTTAACTGATAAGGATAGATATGTTCCTGATAACACTTCGGTTGATGGGTGGGATGGTCTTAGATATGATTATGGGAATTTTTATGCTTCCAAGTCGTTTTTTGATCCTGCCAAGAATAGGAGGATTATATGGGGTTGGGTTAATGAATCTGATACTACTGAAGATAATGTTATTAAAGGATGGGCTGGAATTCAGGTTTGTGTATTTATAAACTAATTACTTGATCATTAGTATGTAAATAAAGCTTAAAATTCTGTTGAATTGATCAACTAATGGGTGATTTTTTTTTTGTTTAATCCCAGGCAATTCCTAGAATAGTTTGGCTTGATCCTAATCAAAGGCAATTGAGGCAGTGGCCTATTGAAGAGTTGGAGACTCTAAGAGGGAAGAATATCAAAATGACCCATCAACAGCTTAAAACAGGAGATCATATTGAAATCGAAGGAATTACTCCTGCCCAGGTTTGCTTCAAGAATTGTTTACTTGAAAATTTTTGTTTTTACCATTATCTAATGATAAATTTTGATTTTAATCCCTTAATTGTGACCACTTATAAGTTATAACTTAATTCTGCTGATACAATTTTCACAGGTTGATGTTGATGTTACTTTCCATATTGAAAGCTTGGACAAAGCTGAGCCATTTAATCCTAGTTGGACAAATGCTCAAGATCTCTGTGCCCAAAAGGGATCAATGGTTAAAGGTGGAGTTGGTCCATTTGGGTTGTTGACATTGGCTTCAAAAAACCTTGAAGAGTATACCCCTGTCTTCTTCAGGGTATTCAAAGCTTCAAAGAATTATGTAGTTCTCTTGTGTTCTGATGCAAGGAGGTGTGTTACTTATAACTTGTTCCAAAAACATGTCATGTTAGTCTTTTTCTTCATGTCATAACATTTTAAACTTATTTTTTAATCATTTATTTTGCAGTTCCTCTTTGAAAGATGGGTTATATAAGCCATCATTTGCTGGCTTTGTGGACATAGATTTGGCTGATAAGAAGCTTCCCCTTAGAACCCTGGTATGCTTTATAATTAGTAGTGTTATTAATTAAAAACTTTAGCAATTATATGTTATAAGAAATGAGATTTTACAGATTACTTGGGATACTATAAATTGAAATGGCCTATTAATTTTACAGATTGATCATTCTGTTGTGGAAAGTTTTGGAGGTGGAGGGAAAACATGTATCACATCTAGGGTTTATCCTACATTAGCAGTGCTTGAAAATGCTCACTTGTATGCGTTCAACCATGGGACTGAGACAATCACAATAGAGAATTTGAATGCATGGAACATGAAGAAACCTCGGATGAACACATGAAAGGGATGTGGAATATTGTCTTAATCCGCCCCTCTTGTCAACCCAAGTGCAAGACCTTGGTGATAAATTGTTAATTAGTTTGTAATTAATGTTATTAAGATAGGGCTGCATGAACTTGATGTCTTTCACTTCTTTCATCAATAATAAAATAATCTGATCTGTTTTTATTAGGAAAACATAGAACTCTTTGCTAAATTTATATCCAAATCTTATAATTCTTTGAATCTTGGCAAAATATTAATAAATGTTCGTTCATTACATGGCAAAAGGGAGTAAGTCCAAGGGAGGTGAATGTTCAATAAGATGTAGCTGCTTTTGTAGTAACCGCGGTGATAAATAGAGAATTTTTTTTGTTAAATAACAGAAAGGGAGGAAAATTCTATATTGGAGGGTTTTGGTTTGGGAAAAATCCATTTCAAGTTTAATTTCCATAGTATGAGAAGAAAATATGATAATGGTGGATAGATACAGTTTAAATCAATTTGACCAAGTTATAATATTGGGAGCAAACGTGTTTAAATTTTATGGGGAGAATCAGTAAAAAAGGAATTATTCTTTATAGAAAATTCTATTTTTTTTCCAAATTAAAAAACATGTATCTGAATGCTAAATATAACAAAAATAATTGACCTCAAATTAAATCACTCCCAATCATGAGTATCCAAGTGTATGTAAATCTTAACTAAATATTTTCAAATTATTATTATTTTCTTGTTTACCTTAAAAACAAATGTATCCTACTCCGATTCAAACTCCACAAATTATCCTCAATCTTATCCTCCTACCCTTATATATACGCGACTTAATCCTCAGCTTTGTTATAATTTGTCTATTAAGTTTTACTCTCATGATCACAATATTGATGGAGATTTCAAAATTCAACTTGGTTTTTCTTTTGTTTTGTTGGTTTTGTGTGACCAACAATCTTAATAGCAATGGTGTTGAAGCATCTCACAAGATTTATCAAGAATTGCAATCTAAGAGTAGTGGAGTTGAAGTCCAACAACTCCATCGGAGTGGCTATCACTTTCAGCCTCCTATGAATTGGATTAATGGTAAATTTTCTTTAAACCGGTTAATTACAACTCTCTAATCTTTATTATTTATATCCCATCATGCTTTTTGTATCTACTATATTAAACTGATCACTTGGCATTTGTTTATGGGTGATGTTGATTTATGAGCATTATTTTTATTTTTGTTGGCCTCAAATTGGGGATTTTTCATAATCCCGGGATAAACCCCATGGAAAATTATTGCTTTCACCATGTAATCATGCCTTTTTCGTCTACTTTTGTTGCTTCCAACTTCTAAGTACCTTACTGGCTTACCCTCCCAACTCATATTAAATACTATTAAACATGTTAATTAATTTCATTTCAGTAAAACTCTTTGGTGCAGTAACTAATTGGTACTTTTACATAAACACAGTTATATTTGATCGTGTGAAAACCTTTACTCTATGTATTGCTTCATCTTAAAGTGTCTTGTTGAACAGAAATACAAAACCCATATCTTGATTTTGAACAAGGATTTTTGTTTTTGGTGTTTTTGTATCATAATAATGGAGAAACAAATGAATGTTTGACAGAGAGTTGTCATAGTATTTCATCTCCTCCATGAGCCCTACCAACAAACAATGTACTTTTCTCTTCTAGCTTATTTTCGTATGTATAATAATTATATAAAATATATATGTATATATATGCAGTAAGAAATCAATATAATGGCAAGGGATTATGAAAAATCCTCTGCTTCTAAAGTTTCTCTTTGTTGTTTCTTGTTTCTTAGAAACACATGTTTACTTGGTAGGAATCATGTAAACTTGACTGTGATGTTATATATATCTTATATGTGTTCATGTTTACATGGGATTGTCTGTTCTTATGTAGGGGCTGTTGAAATTTTCGTTAAAGGAGGGCAAGAAAATATACTTATAGTTTTACTAAATTTTTACTAAACTTTTAATTGCAAAATTGGGAGCTTAATAATGATATATATACTAATCTGTTTTTCCTTCTTGTGGTGCATGATGGACATAATACAAAAAGATCCAAATGGTAAGTTTTCCACCCGAATCATGTAAATTTCCATTTTCTTTTATTAAATGTTTTTCTACTAATAATTCTCATCATTGTAATTACAGCTCCAATGTATTACAATGGATTCTATCATTTATTCTACCAATACAACACGAAGGGTGCAGTTTGGGGCAACATTGTGTGGGCTCATTCAGTATCCAAAGATCTGATCAATTGGGAAGCACTAGAGAATGCAATCTACCCTACTGATCCCTTTGACATCAATGGTTGTTGGTCTGGATCAGCTACCATCCTTCCAGGCAATAAGCCTATAATATTTTACACTGGAATCGATACAGAAGAAAATCAAGTCCAAAACTATGCCATTCCGGCCAATCTATCGGATCCATATCTACGTAAATGGATCAAGCCCGCCGACAACCCACTTGTCACCGCCGATGCTACCATGAACAAAACAGCCTTCCGTGATCCAACCACTGCTTGGAAAATTGATTCACATTGGAGAATGGCGATTGGTAGTAAGAGGAAACATAGAGGGATGGTATATTTATATAGAAGCAGGGATTTCAAGACATGGATTAAGGCCAAACACCCTTTACATTCTGTGCCAGGAACGGGAATGTGGGAGTGTGTAGACTTTTTTCCAGTGGCATTGTCTGGTGAAGCTGGGCTCGACACATCTGCTTTTGGGTCTAATGTTAAGCATGTGCTAAAGGCTAGCATGGACATTACAAGGTTTGAGTACTACACCTTGGGTACATATTTCCCAGTTAGGGACAAATATTTGGTTGACAAGGGCATGGTTGATAATTGGGATGGACTTAGATTTGATTATGGGAACTTCTATGCTTCCAAGTCATTTTTTGACCCTGTAAAAAGTAGGAGAATTTTGTGGGGTTGGGTCAATGAATCTGATACCGCTACCGATGATGTTGCTAAAGGATGGGCTGGTGTTCAGGTAATAATGTATGGTAAATTAGTTTTGATTATTGTTATTGATTTGTAAAAACATTAATGTAACTTAAACTGTTATTGCTTTGGTCTCAGACTATTCCGAGGAAGGTGTGGCTTGATCCTAATGGGAAGCAATTGATGCAATGGCCCGTTGAAGAATTGGATACTCTAAGGGGCAAAAGGGTTCAATTGAAAGATAAAGAGCTCAAACTAGGAGATGTTATTGAAATCAAAGGAATAACTGCTGCTCAGGTTTGCTCTTTTGCCTTGTTTGACTTTATATATATGATTTTAAGCATAACTAGTCCAGGTAGTTATTGGTTATTTGGATTCCTTGCAGGCTGATGTTGATGTCAGTTTCTCCATACCAAAGTTGGAGAAAGCCGAGCCATTTGATCCTAGCTGGACCAATGCACAGGATCTTTGTGGCCTAAAGGGCTCAAAGGTTCAAGGTGGTGTTGGACCATTTGGGCTTCTAACATTAGCTTCAAGAGGGTTAGAAGAATATACCCCAGTTTTCTTCAGGGTATTTAAGGGAGAAAATAAGCACGTTGTTCTCTTGTGCTCTGATGCTAGAAGGTATATTTATTTTTTAGCATTTTAACTTATTGTAATTAACTTACTATGTAGTCAAGTTTCTTTTTCTATCATCAGAACCTTTAGCTAGAATTTAATATGATTAAATTGATTAAATTGTGTGGCAGCTCCTCCGTGAGAAGAAAGGGGCTATATAAACCATCATTTGCTGGATTTGTGAATGTAGATTTATCTGTTACAAAAAAGCTTTCTCTTAGAAGTTTGGTACGTACCATTTCTTAATTAACCTATTGTTGAACTTGTCCTTAATTTCTTTGTTTGTTTCCCTTAACCTTTTTAATCTTCTCCTGATTTCTCTGCAGATTGATAATTCAATTGTGGAGAGTTTTGGAGCTGGTGGCAAAACGTGCATAACTTCCAGAGTTTATCCACAGCTAGCAGTCTATCGAAATGCTCACTTGTTTGCATTCAACAATGGGACTGAGCCAATCTCTTTTGATCTTAATGCTTGGAGCATGAGGAAGCCCCTCAAGATGAACAATTGAAGTAATAAAGCTGGTAGGAGAGGCAGTAATAAGCTGGTAGGAGAGGCTAGGAGTTTGCTTAGGATATAAAACATCCTTTTAAACAATAATTAGAATTTACAATTCTTTCTACAATTAGATACCATCTGCTCTCATCTGTTTTACATATTTATAAACCAACCAAATAATTTATAATCCGCCAATTTTTGTATTTTATATGGTTATTCAATAGTAGTTTTCAATGATTGAGACCAACTTGCCTTGGATGTATAGTACTTATTTTTTATGACTAACTGATATTCGCTTCTACGTGCGTTGCACGTGATCTATCGTGTTTAAATTAAAAGAAAGTTAAAATAATAATTGAAATTATTTATAAGTAGAGCTGTCAAATTTGATTCAAACTCAATAATCCGTTCAACCTGACTGGCCCGATTTGACAAAAAAAGTAAATGACCCGAAGCCATCCTATGCAGGCCTGACAAACCCGTAATCCGAATAATCTGAGAAGTTAACCCGAATGATCCAAGAATATTATAAATTAAAATTATGTTTTATTTAATAAAATCCCAATTGAATCCGAGTCCTATACCCGAAAAGCCCAAAACCCGAATGACCTAAAATCTGAGTGGCCTGAGGACAAAACTCGAACCCGCCTGACCCAAGACCCAGCATCTGAGTGGCCTGAGGACAAAACTCGAACCCGCCTGACCCAAAACCCAGCAAACCCGAGACCCGAATGACCTGAACCTAGATGAGCCGCAACCCGAATTTCCCAAGAAAATTACTTGTCTCATTTGATCTATACCCATATGACCCGAACCCGAAACCTATCCAACCCATCCAATTGACTCCTCTGACTTTATAAGTTAAATGAAATAATTGCGTGTCACTCTTCTTTTTTATTTTTAAAAGCTTTAATTTAATTAGTAAAATGGTAAAAATAAAATAGGTATAAAAATATTAGATTTAGTAAAATAAAAATAGAGTTTTTAATTGACTAAAACTATAAAAGTATATTTAAAAAATTAAAAATTAATTGTATAATGGCAGTTTTTAGAAATATGTTAGATAAATAAGGATATAATTGACGTTTCAAAAATTAAATAACGACATAATAAGTGTTTCAAAAATTTTACAAAACTCGTATTTTTATATATAGTATAGATATAGATTAACAGCTAAGCAAATAGATTCATCTCAGCACAACTATCAACTAACTAGCTAGCTACATTTCTTGCCATGCGTGGGGTTTTTACTTTTTGGGTAATAAATCATTATGGATCATGTCCATGACTATCGGACCTTGCTGTGTGAACATAATTCATATTGGGTTGGGTTAGACTAGGCTAGGCCTCATGTCGCACGCCATCTCCAATTGTTGTGTTCGAAATTAAAATACATGTTTTCAATTCCTTATGCATTGGTTTCCATCAGCCTCAATTTGGCAGCCTGGGGAACTTAACTGTGATGATAAAAATATCTGAATTGCTAAACACCGCCCTATTTTTGCTATTCACCGTCCCACTTTTTATACTTTTGCCCTTTCTTCATATTTTTTCAATTTTCTAAATCCAAATCTTTTAAAACATTCAAACAAACTTCAAACTAAAATCTTTACTTGTATGAAAATCTCTATGAAATAAATGGTTTTATTTTGTAAATCTTTTTTTTTTGACTAAAATTGCTCAGCCGCCCTAGGGGAGCGGCCTGGCCATGGTAATGCCACACCAGGGGGACGGCACTACCATGGCCAGGCCGCCTCCCTGGGGCGGCCCTACCATGGATAGACCACCCCCTGAGGCGGCACCGGTACTAAACCCTTTTTTTTTAAAAAAAATAACTATTTAAAAAAAAAAAGCCTTGCCGTCCTAGTGGGGCGGCTAGCCGTGGCAGAGCCGTCCTAGTGGGGCGGCTAGCCGTGACAGAGCCGTCCTAGTGGGGAGGCTCCGCCGTGGCAGAGCCGTCCTAGTGGGGAGGCTCCGCGTGGCTAAGGGCAAAAGTGAAAAAGTGGCAAAGGTCAAAGGGTAAAAGTGTAAAAAATGGGGCGATGGATAGCAAAAATAGGGCGGTATTTAACAACCCCCTAAAAACATTAACCAAAGTTGGCATGTCAATTGTCACGTCGATGAATGGTTTGTCAAAGGCTTCATAAGGATAGCCGTTTGATTAGACTAATTTCTATGACCAGAGTACTTCACCTAATTAATCTTGGTTAGTTTCAAAATACTATGAAGAGAGGATTATATAGTAGTATAAACACGTTTGTCATTATTACTAATGATTACTTTGCTAGATTACTTCATCCAATTAAATGTAGATATGAATGCATGTGTTGAAAAAGCTGCTACCCACTAAACCAAACCCATTAGAATATGGAAAAATTGAGATTAGCAATGCTATGTAAATGTAAAATAGTAATGCCATTTCAATTCATCCAGCACCTTAAGTTGCTTTGCTTATATGCGTCTTTTTATATATATATATATATATATATATATATATATATATATA
>AWWV01010031.1:0-17762 GCA_001974805.1 Corchorus capsularis | reverse complement strand
TACAATCCCTCGGTAGTTACATTGAATCTCAATTAGATTAGAGTTAAGTCGCATCAGACCACAAATGAAGACAAATTTTTCCAACATCTATTTTCTTTTGAGTCATAAAGGTATCATGACATAAAATAGCAAATCGATATGGTTTTTTCAATTTTAATTTCTATCTAAAATTAATCCAATCTCATACCTGAGATCTTGGTTAAAAGCATTAAGCACCTTCACTCGACAAAATGAAAATTTACATACACTTTCCTCTTGGCTGAAATTTCAAATAGGTCCCTGAGCTTTGCCATAAATCTCAAATAAGACCACGAACTTTCAAAAAGGTCAAATAAGGGTCCCAACTTTTCGGGAAGGCTCAAATAGGTTCATTATGTTAAAACAAACGGAGCGTGAGTTACACCATAAAAAAAATGCGTGAGCAAATAAGAAATTGACACGCGACTTTTATTTTCAAAGAAAACAATGTATACCTTAATTCAAATGCAATATCTCTAAATCAGAGTTGAAGCTTTGATGATTTTTTCTTGATATTCTGCTTGGTTTATTGCTTGACATGTGGGGTGGCTAACTTTTAGTTGGTTATAAAAGCTATGTAAAACTCTCTCAATCTTTCATCATACTAAAAAACATGGCTTCATCTATTTCACCATCATCCACCACAACTACTTCTAATACTGACATTCCCACTTCCTTTGCCTCTTCAATCCTTCCAAGAACATCCCAACTCTCCATAACTAGAAAGCAAAAGCTCAAGTTCATCCCAAGAGTAGTATCATGCAAATCCACTAATGGTGGTGACCAAAATCCTACTCCCAAAAACACCGAAAAATCTTTTCTCTAAAACAAATTTGATAGAAGAGATGTTCTTCTTGGCCTTGGAGGTCTTTATGGCCTTAGCCAGGCACAAGTCTTTATGGCCCCCCCAAGATCGAAATCCTGACTCCGCCACTATTATTGATGTTACTTTAAGTTATAATCAGATCAAAGATATTCAGGAATTCGATCATACCAAAAATGGAGTGAAGGGCTTCAAAGATTTAGGCAAAACTTCCATTCCCAAATTCTTTATCCAGCCACCTGAAATTCTTTCCACTCTCAATGCTCCTTCTCAAACAAACACTAGCAATATAATCCCTGTAATCAACTTGGAAAACATAAACTCCCAAACCCATCGTCCCAAAATCTTCGAGCAAATTCAAGAAGTTGCAAGAGAGTGGGGTTTCTTCCAAGTAATCAACCACGAAATCCCCATCTCAGTCATGGAGGAGACGATTCAAGCCTTCATATCATTCCACGAACAGCCGGGCGAAGTCAAGGCTAAGTACTATGACCGTGAAAATGGAAGTTATTCAAGCAACATCGATGTTTACCATGCCAAAACAGCTACTTGGCATGACTATTTGAAGTTTTGGATGGCACCGGAAGAACAAGCTGTAAAGGTGGAAGATATACCGGAGATTGTGAGAAAAGAAGCAGTTGCATGGGACAGATTTGCCAAGAAAGGCTGAAGATGTGGAGCTGTTATGTGAAGGAATAGAATTAGAAACAAGTAGGTTTAAGGAGTTGAGTTGCTTTGGAAATAGGCTTTTGGTGGGTAATTACTATCCATATTGTCCTCAACCTGATCTCACGCTAGACCTCGCCCCACATACGGATGCTGGAACCATCACAGTCTTGATTTCGAAGAAAGTTTCAGGGTTGCAAATCAAACATGGAGAAGATTGGGTTGATGTTAAACCAGTTCCTTGAGCAGTGATATTTAACATTGCTGACTTGATTCAAATAATTAATTATCACCAATTTCCAATAGCCCACTTCAAGGCTAGCATGGACATTACAAGGTTTGAGTACTACACCTTGGGTACATATTTCGTAGTTAGGGACAAATATTTGGTTGACGAGGGCATGGTTGATAATTGGAGTGGACTTAGATTTGATTATGGGAACTTCTATGCTTCCAAGTCATTTTTTGTGGGGTTGGGCCAATGAATCTGATACCGTTATCGATGATGTTGCTAAAGGATGGGCTATTGTTCAGGTAATAATTTATGTTAAATTAGTTTTGATTATTGTTATTGATTTGTAAAAACTTTAATGTAACTTAACTTTTATTGCTTTGGTCTCAGGCAATTCCAAGGAAGGTGTGGCTTGATTCTAATGGGAATCAATTGATGAAATGACCCGTTGAAGAATTGGATATTTTAAGGGGCAAAAGGGTTCAATTGAAGGATAAAGAGCTCAAATTGGGAGTTGTTATTGAAGTCAAAGGAATAACTGCCGCTCAAGTTTGCTACTTTGCCTTGTTTGACTTTATATATATGATGCTCAGGTTTGCTTATTTGCCTTGACTTTATATATATGATTTTAAACATAACTAGCCCAGGTAGTTATTGGTTATTTGCATTCCCTTGCAGGCTGATGTTGATGTCAGTTTCTCCATACCAAACATGGAGAAAGCTGAGCCATTTGATCCTAGCTGGACCAATGCACAGGATCTTTGTGGCCTAAAGGGCTCAAAGGTTCAAGGTGGTGTTGGACCGTTTGGGCTTCTAATATTATCTTCAAGAGGGTTAGAAGAATATACCCCAATTTTCTTCAAGGTATTTAAGGGAGAAAATAAGCACGTTGTTCTCTTGTGCTCTGATGCTAGAAGGTATATTTATTTTTTAGCATTTTAACTTATTGTATCTAACTAAACCTTGTTTATTTTTCTATCACAATCTTCCGTGAAAAGAAATGGGCTATATAAACCATCATTTGCTGGATTTGTGAATGTAGATTTATTTGTTACAAAAAAGCTTTCTCTTAGAAGTTTGGTATGCACCATTTCTTAATTAACTTATTGTTGAACTTGTCCTTAATTTCTTTGTTTGTTTCCCTCATCTTTTTTAATCTTCTCCTCATTTCTCTGCATATTGATAATTCAATTGTGAAGAGTTTTGGAGCTGGTGGCAAAACGTGCAAAACTTCCAGAGTTTATCCATAGCTAGCAGTCTATCGAAATGCTCACTTGTTTGCATTCATCAATGGGACTGAGCCAATCTCTTTTGATCTTAATGCTTGGAGCATGAGGAAGCCCCTCAAGATGAAAAATTGAAGTAATAAGCTGGTAGGAGAAGGTAGGAATTTGCTCAGGATATAAAACATCCTTTTAAACAATAATAATTAGAATTTACATTTCTTTCTACAATTAGATACCATTTGCTCTCGTCTGTTTTACACATTTATAAACCAACCAAATAATTTATAATCTGCCAACTTTTGTATTTCATATGGTTATTCATTAGTAGTTTTCAATGATTTAGACCAACTTGCCTTGGATGTATAGTACTAATTTTTTCATGACTAATTAAGAGCTAAGCCAATAGATGCATCTCAGCACTACTATCAACTAACTAGCTAGCTCATTTCTTGCCATGCGTGGGGTTTTTTCCTTTTTGGGTAAAAAATTATTATGGATCCTATGTCGACCCATGAGTGCCAGAAGAGAAGACATCTCAAACATGTCTATGATTATTGGACCTTACTATGTCAACATAATTCATATCGGGTTGGGCTAGACTGGGTTGGGCCTCATGTCGCACGGCATCTCTAATTGTTTTGTTCGAAATTAAAAGACATGTTTTCATTCCACATACATGATCATTTGCAAAGGGTGTTGCTAAACACCGCCTCCTTTTTGCTATTCACCACCCCCTTTTGACACTTTTGCCATTTGCTTCATTTTCTAAGATTTCAAATCCTCTGAAATTTTGAAGCTATCACGAACGCAAAATAGCCCGAGAACTTCGGAAATGGACGATAACGTGCCGTATTTCGAGGACGATGTAAGAAAAATGCAATTTTTGAGGAGATTTGGGGCTGATGACCAGGGCGGCACGCCGTGGTATTTACCGCCCCAGGAGGGCACCAGGAGGGCTGCTGTGCCACAGCATGCCGCCCTCCTGGGGCGGCAAATGCCACGGCGTGCCGCCCTAGGAGGGCGATACATGCATTTTTTTAATATATTTATAAATAAATAATTTTTTTAATGTTAAATATTATTAGTTTGGGTCAATATTAGTATTATTATGTATTATGTATTGTTAGTATTGAGTCAAAATATTTTTTTGTAAGTTGAGGCAGGTTTAGGCATTTGAGTAGTGTTTATTAAAGTTTTATTTCATATTTGAATTTACTATACTATATGTAATTAAGTTTGGAGGATAGTTTTCATTATCTATTTTGGGGAAATCACTGTCAATTTCAATTTAGCGAAAAATGGGGTAACATTATTGTACATTTGTTAATGGAGCATTAGGCTCAAATCGAAAAAAAAAAACACCTCAGTGTTTTGCTTCAGAATCAACATATGATTACATTCAAAAGGATAAACAATTTTACACTGATTTGCACATAACATAATTGATGAAACTGGTTCTAACATAAAAAAGAAATAGATGCCCTTCTAACGATTTACAATCAATCAATCGGTCTGAAAACTAAACTCAAAAGGGTGATGAAGTGATTAGGGAAGTTAATTTATGGGCGGAAAAATGAGACCAATGGGCGCATGTGGGTTCAAGTTGTCAAGGATATGAGACTTGTTTTGCCTTTCACGAGTCAAGCAGATCCTAAAACCTAAACCCAGAAATAGTACTATCTACACCGCCACAGAAACTAGAACCATATACGTCAATACTATAGAAGGAATCATCAATAAAGGGACCTATCATGTGATACATTATTCTACATTGTCAATGGATGCATTAGACTCAAATCTAACAAAAAGCACCTCAGAAAGGAGGAAGTTTTCATTTAATCTGCCCTTTATTGATGATTCCTTCTATAGTATTGACGTATACGGTTCTAGTAGCTGTCTCGGTGTACATACTACTATTTCTGGGTTTACATTCAGACGTATTCTTGATAGATCTAAATCTAATCCCAGAAATAGTACTATATACACCGCCACAGGTATTACAACCGTATACGCCAATACTATAAAGGAATCATCAATAAGGGCAAATCAAATTCAACTTCCTCCTTTCTGAGGTGCTTTTTTGTTAGATTTGAGTCTAATGCATCAATTGAAAAGGATGTAGAAAAATGTACCCCATGTCTAAATACAAATGTTCAGATGTTATATACAACTGCAACACGACCACATCCTACAACGCACGTCACCACCAAAATCTTCCAATGAAACCTGTAAAATTTAATTACCAAATATTAATTACACAAAAGTATTAACCACACAAAAGTATTAACAATAATTAATTTTAATTAAAATGGATACAATTTCAAAATTTAAATTAATAATAATTAATAATTAAATAATTAATAATACGTCTCAACAGAGAATCCAATAGAAGGAAGATCCTACTTTGAATCAAAAAAGATGGTAGCAACTTTTCATATTTCGAATGAGATTGAAAACATAGGATTGAACTAGATTTCGACCGTAATTGAAGAATTAAAGATCGGGAAGGCCTCTGTGCCCATATCCGAATATCTTGAGTCACATTCATAATAGAATCAGTGGATGGTTGAACCGCTATCGGCTCACCTTCTACGCCCCAAAGCTCAACTTGGATGCTATAGGTGCGCCCTATATTTCACAGTCGAGGAGATTGAGATCCCTAATTGACAAAGTTTGTAGATATTTGAAGGACTCATCCTCCATTTAGCTTTTAACGAATTGAAATGAAGCCTATCCCGCCTCGCCAGCCATAGGAAGTAAAGCCAACGAGAAGGAGCGTTGAAATCGCATTAGTTTGCCTCTGGGCATGATTTGGTAGAGGATTTGCAGCAACATTTTGAGGCTTATCTCCAGTATCAAAGACCAACTTACCCGTTTTAACCGAATCTTACACCTCATGCTTCAAACGAGGACTATTTTCTGTTGAATGACCTCGTGCCACTGAATTAATAATTAAAAAAATATAAAAAATAATTAATAATAATTCCAAACTAATAATATTTAACATAAAAAATTATTTTTTATAAATACATAAAAAAATGCATGTGCCGCCCTCCTGGGGCGGCAAATTCCACGGCGTGCCGTCCTCCTCGGGGGGCACGGTCATCAGCCCCAAATCTCCCCAAAAATTACATTTTTCTTACATCATCATCAAAATACGGTACGTTATTATCCATTTCCAGAGTTTTCGGGGTATTCTACATTCGTGATAGCTTTAAGATTTCAGAGGATTTGAAAGATTAGAAAATAAACAAAGGGTAAAAATATAAAAAATGGAGACAATAAGTAACAAAAAGGACGCGGTGTTTAGCAATCAAATGGATCTCTACAGTCAATAGTATTTGGCAGCCTGGGGATAAAAACATTAACCAAACTTGGTGGCATGTCATGTCGATGAATAGTTTGTCAAAGGCTTCATAAGGATAGCCGTTCCATTAGAGTAATTTCTATAATTAACGAGAGCACTTCACCTAATTAATCTGATTATTTAATAGTATAAACACGTTTGTCATCTGGCCAAAAAAAAAAAACACGTTTGTCATTATTACTGATGATTACTTTGCTATATTACTTTATCCAATTAAATGTAGATATGAATGCAAGTGTTGAAAAAGCTGGTACCCATTAAACCAAATCCATTAGAATGTGGAAAAATTGAGATTAGCAATGCTATGCAAATGTAAAATAATACCATTTCAATTCATCCAGCCCTAAGTTGCTTTGCTTATAGTCGTCTCCTTTAATTATATTAAATCATATCTCGATATAATTTGATAAACCTCAATGATTATTGCCACTAGAATGCGATAACAAAAATATAAGTAAATAAATGGGTGGCCGCCGGGGCTGCTAAAAGAAATCCCACACCTAACAGGCTAACATAGGATAAATTGTGATGAATTAAAGTGCCACTGTCCCGTAATCCCACTCTTAATTTATTAATTATTAATTTCAACAACCATCAATTGATAAAACTTGTATGCAAAAAACAAAATTAATCCCTTGCAAACACTAGAGAGATTAATTCAAAGAAAATGGCAGCTACTACCACTGATGTTACTTCAAGTTATGATCGGATCAAAGATATTCAGGAATTTGATCATACCAAAAATGGGGTGAAGGGCTTGAAAGATTCAGGCATAACTTCCATTCCCAAATTCTTTATCCAGCCACCTGAAATTCTTTCCACTCTCAGTCCTACTTCTCAATCAAACACCAGCAATAACATCCCTGTAATTGACCTGGAAAACATAAACTCCCAAGCCCATCGTCCCAAAATCGTCGAGCAAATCAAGGAAGCTGCAAGAGAGTGGGGTTTCTTCCAAGTAATCAACCACGAAATCCCCATCTCAGTCATGGAGGAGACGATTCAAGCCTTCATATCATTCCACGAACAGCCGGGTGAAGTTAAGGCTAAGTACTATAGCCGTGAGAATGGAAGTTATTCAAGCAATATCGACGTTTACCATGCCAAAGCAGCTACTTGGCATGACTATTTGAAGTTTTGGATGGCACCGGAAGAACAAGCTGTAAAGGTGGAAGATATACCGGAGATTGTGAGAAAAGAGGCAATTGCATGGGACGGATTTGCCAAGAAATTGGCGGAAGATGTGATGGAGCTGTTATGTGAAGGGATAGGATTAGAATCAAGCAGGTTTAAAGAGTTGAGTTGCTCTGGAAATAGGCTTTTGGTGGGTAATTACTATCCATATTGTCCTCAACCTAATCTCACACTAGGCCTTGCCCCACATACAGATGCTGGAACCATCACAGTCTTGATTTCGAATCAAGTTTCAGGGTTGCAAATCAAACATGGAGAAGATTGGGTTGATGTCAAACCACTTCCTGGAGCAGTGATATTTAACATTGCTGACTTGCTTCAGGTAATCAATTATCATCAATTTCGTATAGTTTCAAGGTTTAATTATTAATATTACTATCACTGATTTGATTTTATTGGGTTTGAGCAGATCATTTCCAATGGTGAATACAACAGTGTTCAACATCGAGTTCGGGCTAATTCCTGCGAGGAGGCTCGAATCTCCATAACTGAGTTTTTCAATTTGAGTAAATGGAAAGAATATGGGAGTTTTGGACCTTTGCCAGAGTTGGTCTCGGCGGAGAAGCCTGCTCTTTATCGTCAGTTCACGTTGGATGACTTTCTTAGCAACATTTACAGCAAGGAAATAGATTGCAAGTCCCTTGTCAATAAGCTTAAGCTGTAAAATTGAACTTAAAACCATTTTAACTAAGAAAAATTAAGAATTATGCATGTAATAATTAATATGTATGGAACATCCGTGTTCCGGTCAATGCTTTGCTGCTTCTTTTGCAAATTTCTCTTTCTGATATGCTAAATAAAGCATTTTAATCTCAAGATCCACCATCATATTAGGGTCAGGTTTCAATATATATACTAGTATTTTAAGGAAGTGGAGTTTTGGAAATTGGAGAGTACACACTACAGAAATTAACCTAACGG
The DNA here is from genome assembly GCA_001974805.1 of Corchorus capsularis. NCBI lineage: Eukaryota > Viridiplantae > Streptophyta > Magnoliopsida > Malvales > Malvaceae > Corchorus > Corchorus capsularis. The sequence goes on along the minus strand of AWWV01010031.1, from coordinate 9,315 downwards.
GACAACTATGGCACCCTCAATAAGACCAACTCTAAATTGTTGTACTTGATATCTCCGTTACTAAATCAGGAAAGATACTATATTGTTATTCACTTTCGGTATAACTCATTAATTTGTCTCAAATAGCCTAACGGCTCAAATATGGGTTTAACATTTTTATTTTTCAATATCACGTTTCAATTTTTCAATGGTTAATAATCACATCAACCCCTTATTTAAGTCAAAATTGAAACATTAAACCTTAGTATTGATTAAATCAAAAGATTAAATCCTAAACCGAGTATTTTCACATTTAGACACAAGAATCGTGGCATGCTAGGTGATTTTGATCGATAGGCTATGTTATGCAGGTCCAAGCGCACCAATCGAAAGGCAGCTCAACATGTCCATGACTATTGGACCTTGCCATGTCCACATGAGACATATTGGATTGAGCCTAACTAGATTTCGTGCCGCATGTCTATTTTGCAATCTCTAGAGTCCAGAGTGCGCTCAAAAAGATTTTCTGGGAAGAAAGAGTCTGAGATGGGTCTCTAGAGTTTGGGACCCAAAATATAGAATTTGAGAACAAACATGTTTTCGATTATTGTATGTATACTTGTACTTTAAAGTTTGATTAAACCCCTTATTTTTTTATAATTTATTAATTCAATCGGTTCAAGTGTTACTACTCCAAATAATTCTGTGAAGATGAAAACATTGACTTCTTCCTAAGTAGGTGACATGTCACGTCGATGAATGGTTGTCAAAGGCTTCAATAAGTCAGAGAAGTTTTTTTTGGTATATTATTATCAATTCTTAATACAATTAAGGACAGCCGTTCGATTAGAATAATTCCTAAGATCAGCACGTAATCTATTACGGAGAGGAATATATTAGTAAAGGCACGTTTGGCATGACTAATATTTAATTTTCTTAGGATTAGATTAGTAAAGCCATGATTGGCATGACTATATAATTATGTTTCTATATATGTTAGTTTATCCAATTAAATAGTAGATATATGAATTAATGCATGTGCTGAAACTGATTTATATATATATATATATATATATATATCATAAATAAAACCCAACTAGACTTTTTTTTAGGTAAGAGAGATTAGCTAGTGATACACTAGGGATAATTCTTTTTGACCCTCCAATTTGTCCCTCCAACTTAACACTCTTATAGTAATAATTAAGAAAATAAATTAAATCCAGATTTAACCCCCTAATAATTAAGGTAAGACATTAAATCCAGATATAACCCATAATTATAAATATGTGAGAATCTGCAGGGTAAATCCCTTGATTTTAGACTATTATTGAATAGGGTTTTAGAAATTATAGTAAGTTTTTTAATAACACGTCAGGAGGGTCAAGTAACAATACTCATATGCTAGGCGCTTTTCAAATAATGCCATGCATTCTAATTCATCCAGTGCAAGTTGTATTATTCTTATACAATACACGGTGTAAATTTTGGACTTCATAAACAACTTAAAAAGTTGACACATATTCATTTTTTAATAAATTTTATTTCTAAAATATAAAACTATGAATCATTATCTGGTACAGTAGTTTTTGCAAAAACCACATCAATCAACTGTTTGACTGGCATAACACCAGTGACTAGCGGAGATGGTAAGATGCCTTGTCCATCACTTGAAATGTGTAATTCACTGGAATATTGAGTATTCAAGAGATATAATTAATTAACAATGTCTTAATTAAAATCCATAGGAATCTGCAGCACTGATAGATGGTAATTCCATTCGAAGCTCTGTTGGCATGTCAAATATTCGAAGAATCATTGGAGTTTGTCCTCAGGTCTCTCTCTCTGACATGCACATTCATATTCATATATATACATCAGCATGCCATGCATTCTAAGCTTTATTAATGTAAAGTTACTTTTCAAATGATAGCAATAGCAACATTTCCTCTTAATTTTTGTTTTGATCTGTGTAATTTTTATTATAGTTTGATATCCTTTGGAATGCTCTGTCTGGTCATGAGCACCTCGAGCTGTTTGCTAGCATAAGAGGCCTACCCCCAGCTACAATCAAGTTGGTATGTGTGGAATTAATCTTTACCTGAGTTTCTTCTCTCAATTTCTTTTCCTCTGAGTTTCTAAAATGTTTTTGCATCAGAAAAGACTTTTTGACTAGCCTATATATATTCAGAGTTATTATTTGATACAATGTCAGTGTAGTTTTTTTTCACTTCGGAATAAAAGGTTGACAAGTACCTCATTTCAGAATTAATTAAATTTAATATTTCAATTTAGTCCCTAAGGGGACATATATCACCCTTCTAGACCTGCACATGCAGCCTGCTAACTACAGTGACGGTTCAAATAATAATTCATAAGGATTAATAATATTTTGACTAAACCTCCCCAGGTAGTTGAAAAGTCATTGGCTGAGGTCAAACTCACAGAAGCTGGGAAAGTGAGAGCTGGGAGTTACAGTGGAGGAATGCGACGTCGTCTCAGTGTTGCAGCAGCACTTTTAGGGGATCCAAAGTTAGTCATTCTGGATGAACCAGTATGTCAAATCAGACCTTTAATTTCATCGCGCATTAATTATTGTCTCTTTAATTTCCAATGTATTAATTATTCTGTATTCATTTCCTCTGATGATAATCATGATATTGATTACAGACTACTGGTATGGACCCAATTACAAGAAGACATGTATGGGACATAATAGAGAATGCAAAGAAAGGCCGTGCCATTGTGTTGACAACACACTCAATGGAAGAAGCTGATGTTTTAAGTGACCGCATAGGAATCATGGCAAAAGGTAGCCTTCGCTGCATTGGAACCTCAATCAGGTTGAAGTCGCGATTTGGTACTGGTTTCATTGCTAAAATTAGCTTCTCTGGAACCAATGGAGATAACCGGGAATTTGTGAAGCAGTTCTTTCAAACCGCATGTTGCATATATAATTTCAACTGATTTTTAAATTTTTCTACTTGCATAGCCATAAATGGATTGATGGATTAATTCTCATTTGGCTCCATGTAATTTGCAGCATCTAAATGTGGTGCCGAAAGAAGAGAACACATCTTTTCTGACTTTCGCACTCACAACATCTGGAGCATCACTTCAGGTAATTTGGTGATAGAATTGTTTTTTTTTTTTCCATCCAGTATCCAGAGCTTAATTTGCTCTGACTAATTATCCGGATCCGATCCGCGTGGGGCACCTGATTTTAAGGTCTCGAACCTGAGACCTGCTTAACCTTGAACAAGTTGCTTACCACTTGATCCAATCCCACATTGGTGATTTTGATGATAGAATAGTATTTTTTTTTTATGATAGAGAATTTTTATGCATATAAAATTTGGGAGCATTTTTCATAAATCCTTGAATTTCAGATACCAGTAGGCGCAAGATTTGTGACGATTCCCGGAACAGAATCGGGTGAGAATCCTAGAGGTATCATGGTTGAAGTGTACTGGGAACAAGATGATTATGGAGCACTCTGCATTTCAGGGCACTCTGCTGAAATTCCGGTACCTCCTAAGATGGCATCTATTGATTTAAAGTCAAATACAAAAATTAGTAACTTTGTGAAGGGATAGTGCTCTGTGCAGTTGTTTTAAATTTAATAACCACCCACAGATGGTGCAGTTGTGCAGATAAACTTCCAACAAGTTGAAGGAAACAATCCAAAAGAGTTTTTTTTTTTTTAAAAGCATATAATTAGCTTTAAATAAATCTTTTGGTTCAACTTGTTGAGAATGAAATTCAAACAGAAGTAAAAGGGAAGACGAGTGTATATAAGAACTTCCTCCGAGAATACCTTCAACAATGGCGGTTATTTGCCTCAGGAAACAGAGAGTTTTAGAGAAAAGGAAAATTGGTTTATCATTCAACAATGAATTGATTTCGGTTCTAATTGGTATTTATACAAAGGAAAGACACGATCGCTTCAAATCTTCCACATAACACAACTCTAGTAAATTCAATCATAATCCCTATAAAAATCTCTATTAATTTTGTAGCTTAAATTAATCAGATATATATAGTTCTGAAAAGGCAGTTCCATGATTAACTAGTTGAAAACAAGAAAAACTCTTTGAAAGTTCTCAAGATCAAATATCATAAATTCTCAGAAACCCCATTTTTACAAGATCGTATTGGGGCCGCCATTATGCAGCATATTGGTAAGCATTATTCTTGACATCATATTGATAATCCATGCATGAAGAAATGTTCATTCAATTAATCATTAGAATTCTTTCTTTCCATATGCATTTAGTAACAACTTAAAAGAAAAGAGTTTCATTATAACTTACTGAAATTAATTAAATGGTTTTAGTGATTATTAAATTAGAGTACAAGCTTAATGATTTATCATTTGGTTTAATTTGTAATTTTTTTCTGCAGCGATTTCCGAGAAACTTTATTAGGAAACATGGTGAAATATCAGTACAATTGGAGGACGTGGCAGATGGCTGCACCAGGGGAACTTTGCTTGGTAAACTGGCGGCAATTTTCAGAGCATTACTCTTTGAAGCATGGGGGATAGCACTTCTCGAGTATTCATATAGAAATAAAATATGGAAAACCCAACAACAAAAAATAAGAAGAAGGAAAAAAAAAAAAAAAAAAAAAACTCTGCGGAAAGATTGAATCAGACTAACCAAGGAGGAGGTGAAACTCAATATAACAACTCTGCTGAAATGGGTGTTGACAGATTGAGTTGTTATATTGAGTTTCGCCTCCTCCTGATTGGAAAGTTCTGGTAATTGCAATTGTTTATTAGTTTTTTTTTTTTTTTTTGCACCATCAATCGTGTTAAGTTTAACACAAATATATATGTCAATGCCTCAGCAGAAATGTTGAATCAGACCCCTTTGAAAAAACAACCTCGGTGCAATTCTATGTTTAAAATTCTGGCAATTGCAATCATATTAAGTTTAACAGAACTTTAAGCAATCTTGCAACAATCCAAAGCAAGCTGTTAAGGGGGGACTTGCATTTGGAGCCAAGGGGACTTCAAGTTCTACACCTCTTCAAAGGGCTACAACATTTCAAACAGACAATCCCATTTTTGTTGTAGATGCAGCCTTCCAACATTAATCCTGGATATAAATTGGTAAAAAGTTGATGAATTAATCAATCTTGTTATGCATTTTGGTTCAAAATGTCGTTTATGAGATTATTAGGTAGTAATTTTCTTATTTCTATTCGAAATTTCTTTGCCTTGAACAGGTCGTTCCCATAGATTTCTTTGTTTTGAGAGAAATGCTTTTTTAGGTAGATTTTTAGATGATTATTGAACTTAAACATTGCAAGACTCTGAATTTAATCAAATTTATTCTGTAAATTATTTCACAAATTTGGTCATATATAAAATGAAAGATTGATCCTTAATCCTTATGCAATTACGTACAACTTTCTCATGAATATTCATCGACTTAATGCCCTTTTTGCCCCTTGAACTTGTTTGATTTTGACGTTTTACCCCCTAAACTTTAATTTTGGACATTTTACCCCTTGAACTTGCAATTTGAAGCCAATTTAGTCCCTCTCAAACTATATTGCTGACATGGCATTGCCAAGTCAACGCCTTAGTCTGACGTGGCCTTGCCACATGGCATTTTGGTCCAACATGGCATTGCCATGTGGTATTTTTGCTCCGACATGGCATTGCCATGTCAGCAATACTGTTTGAGAGGACTAACATGTCTTCGTATTGCAAGTTTAGGGGACAAAAAGTCCCAAATTAAAGTTTAGAAGGCAAAAGATCAATTTTAGACAAGTTTAGGGGGCAAAAAGGACTTTAGTTTATATTCATCCGAGAAGGCAAATTAGAAGCTTTGCCCCCCCCCCCCCCCCTTCCCTCGGCGGATAAATTTAACAATGATACAAGGTAAACTACTACTGCGTTTCACTACTTAATAATTAGTTAATTTTCTTTAAGTTATTTTGTTTCAGTTATTTCTTTTTGCACAACTCTTGTTAGTGGTGTGATTCTAGGCAATCACTATAGGTAGTTACCCTTGAACACATCTCTTTATATACCCACATTATGAAAAAGAATGTAACAAGGAGTAATATTTTCTCATCTAAAATTTCTATTCTCTTCTTTCTCTGCTCTATCCATCTATTTCTCTCCTTTTCTTTCTTCCTAAATTTCCTTCACTCCTAACATTGGTGCTCTCGTTGATTCTCATGGCTCCCAAGGTCGAGAAAATCGATACCACCGTTGCGAATGCTCTCACCGCCTTTGCTGACTCTTTCAATACTCAATTACAGGAACTACATACTCAATTACAGGAACTACACGCAAGTCAACTGGAGATCAAACAATCTTTGGAAGCTAAACTCGATGCTACTACCTCTGTCTTGCACAACAAACTCGCCTATACTTCCACATCCCAAACCGCCATCACCAACAATTCTTCCCAATTAGTTTTGGGATCTTTTCCCTCTTCGTCGGATTCTGGTCCTATTGCCCCACCAAAACCACCCAAATTTTTCTTCAACACCTTTGATGGAACCAATGTTTACGCATGGCTTTTTCAGGCGAAACAATACTTTTCTTTTTACACCATCCAACCACACCAGAGAATTTCAGTTGCTACATTCTTTATGATAGAGGAAGCGTTAGCCCGGTTCCAATGGATGCACTTGAACCAACAGCTTTCCGATTGGCTGTAATACCCAAGTATTTTGATTTGGAAATATATTTGAGTTTTGTTTTATGAGGAAGGATTTAATTGAAAGATTCCATAATTTATGGATCTTCTTGAACAAATATGAAATGTATAGGGGCTTATTACCAATTTTACCATAAAGTGAATAAATATCTTTAGTTTAGGCCTAAACCGACATAAACAACGGATGAGAAGAGAAGTATAAATTGGGAGAAATAAGAGATAATGATGGAAAGAAAAATTGGTAGCAAAACAGAAACATAAACATCATTTTCGGGCTGTCCTAATTTCTAAATAACTTGGTTTTCATTTTTCAAATTTGGGAAGAAACAACCGACTCAAGTTAAGGAAACAAAGAAAGAAGAATTGATTAAAGCATCGATCAAGCCGTGGGTTCTTAGCAACTTGACAAATCAAAGAGCAAGCATCAAGCTAATTTTTAAGGTGAGATTAAGCTCTTATTTTACTTGGAAACTAGTGGGTTTATGGTTGAAAGCATTGATTAAAGGTTAAAGAGAAATTTAAGGTGTTTAAAAGGCTTGCATCTTTGATGGATTTAGTGAATATATATTTTTATTGGTTTGGGTTTGTGGAAATTGCTATGGAATACATACATGGTTTTGAAACTTGTGATCTCTACTTGATTAATTGCTAATCGGGTGTTGAAAATGAGCTATTGAAGTGAATGATTAACTTGGAGAAGTTGAGCTAAATAGTGGAACCAAGGGTAATTTCGGAAATTGACTATATATTCTCTCTCATGGGTTATATGATGATTCTTATATCTTTGGAGAGCTCTTGGAGTCTAGTTCCTAAATTATTTTACGGATCTTGATTTGGAATTGTGTAGTAAAAGTTATGAATTTTTAAGTATAGTTGAGCTAATCTAGTGTGAAGTTATATGGTTTTAGATTATTTAGCTAGTTAGAGCACGTTTGTTGTTTAATAGCTTCTAATAGTTGAATTAGATGTTAATATATTATATAAATGCTTGTCTTAGGCACCTAAGTAGTTTGGGGGAAGGCCGTATTAGTTGGTGAAAGGCCGTGTTAGTTGGAGACAGGTAAGTCAAACTTCACACACTCCATTTGTTTGAAAAATATATATATGTAAGTAAGTTTGTAAATGAATAAAAATGTTTATTTATCTATTTTCGTATATAGAAATGGGATCAAGCATGTGATTATTTGTTGCTCTCTAAATAAATGATGAATATTGGTTTGTGACTTGATGATATTTCTTGTTGAGATTTGAAATGTTTTTGTGTTTTAAAAGAGCTATGAAAGATTGTGGAATGCTTTGGAAATGAGATATTGTGTTGGTGAAATATTTTATGGCCATGTTTTGATTCCTTCGGGGATGATCGACAGAGAACATGTTTCATCGGCCCTGCCCAGTGGGTTATAATAACTGGAAGACCCTGCCCAGTGGGTTGTGAAAATAACTGGAAGACCCTGCCCAGTGGGTTGTGATAATAACTGGAAGACCCTGCTAACGGGTTATAGTAGTTAGCAATTATTGATATCGGCCACATCACGAGTTTTGGTAGAAACCATAGCCTAAAGAGATATTCCCTGATTTTGGTATATGGAATTGTACATCATTTGATAATTTGGCGATTTGATGATGGGGTGATAATGATTTTCGGTTTAGGTGAATAATATGAGAATTTACGTGTTTGAGATTTTATTGAACATTTATATGCTTTGAGAATTATTTCAAATGCTACCCTTCATCAATTATTTGAAGCATGACTTGAGGAGATTTATTGATATCTATTTTAAATTATACGGAAATAGTTTCTTGATTTATAAATGCATTATGTGAATTCGAATGATTGCAATGGAATGGTATATATGAGTATATTATTGTTATTTATTTTAAAAATTGTGCTTGATCTGATGGAGTGTGTGCGGGGAGACTTACTGGGCACGTAGTTGCTCATACCGTTTATTCTAATTTTTTTTTACAGATGCCTATATAAGAGAGTGAGGAACTTGGGGGAGAAATAGAACATTCAAAAGGACTTTTGTGTAGGAGCCTAAGACTAAATTAGCTCACATTAGAAACTTTTGTGTACGTTGAAGCTTAAGATATATGTATCTTGGAGACTAGATATTAGTTATATTAATCCATAACCTTATAATAATAGATGTATATACTTTATAATAGTTTTTGAGGACCCTTAAATATATAAATATAATTTGAGGCTTCATATTATCTTGTGGTATTGTATTGGAATGTTTTACACTGCTACAAGGTAGTATGGCCGTCTGGCATGTTCCGGTCTCGGGGCGTGACAGATTAATTGGTATCAGAGCATTAGTTTTGGGACCCGTAAATTGTGAAATTTAGGAATGTATGAGTTAGAATTAACTCTTAAGACCCTAGGGAATAGTGTGAGTTAGTTAGATTCGCTTGGTTTAAGGCTAGTTGTAGGAACTAGTTTGCTCGACAATCTTTGATTCGATAAGATTTGATTACTTAATATTTGTTTCTTATGCGTTTATTTTCGTTGTCAATAAAGACAGGCGAGAATGAGCGGAAGGGAGGAAACGTTGGCGAACCTTGTTGGGAGAAAAAGGAGAAACGTTAAGAAAAAGAATGCTTCGGAAACTAGCAACAATCGTTTGGAACAAGATTCCAACGAGAATAGGAC